>JAGDQP010023752.1:0-11843 GCA_022664845.1 Lepisma saccharinum | reverse complement strand
AATGCTAATTGAGTGTTGATTTTCTTTTAATTTATATACAATAATTACAAAAGAACATTTGTTTTTTTAATACTGTAAAATAAAAGAAAACAACGTATTTTTTACGCATGCCATCTCAGGAATACTATAAGGCAAACACACCAGTAATGGACAGTGTACTAGTAATGGACACTTGAAGAGAACAGTTGTAAAATACGATTTTCCTAAGAGCGCTAAGCATTTCAGCTACAAGGGAAAATTTAATGTGGTATGTTCTGATGCCACTGAATATTATTCGCTCGTCATTGGTTTCATATGATATTTCTGACATGATATTGAAGTTAGCTCCATGCTTGCATCTAACTCTTCCATGCATTCCGTTAAGCAAGTGATTAAGGTGAGAGCTTTCGTTTTATACTCATGAAATTACAATAACGATTACTTTCGTTGTTCTGCTCTATTATCCATTACGAAATGTCTCCGTTTCGAGTATTTAAATGACCAAACCAATTATAACTTGGATCTGTTATGCAAAGCAGAGGGTGTCCATTACCGGTACGGCAAAGTCAGTTTTTGTCCTGTTATGGACACGCACTATTCATTACTGAGTTGAATTCAAAATCCTTGATCAATTGAGTTGTTATTAACGTCCTAAGCTAGCTGATGAGTTTTAAGGACGAGACTTACAGTGTTGGTAAAGTGGGCTATGAACCACTCCGTTCAACAACTCTCAGGGGAAATTGAACTCATGAACACGCGTTCAGGAAATGAGCGCTCCAAACTCTCCGCAACTCCGAGGTCGAAATCATAATTCTGTTAGTTGTTTTATTTCAACTTGGGAAAGTTATTTAGTCTTCATGACCATAAGTTTGTCAGGAAATTTTTTGGTCCCAGTTTTTCAATGATGCCCGCGGGGATGCCCATTAACGAAATGATTTGTTTTGGTATTGGACACTATTCATGGCAGTTAGAATTTGCATTTTTATGGCCACAAAGAATCTATGGCTAAGGCCGGGATAGGGTAGGGGAAAGGAAGCGGGAAGGAGTCGGAGAGGTCTAATCTGAAGGTGCCATTAGGGCATTTACCTGTTATGACTGAAGTAAAAACGTTAAAACTTCAGTAAGGATGATCGATAACTGTTTTCGAACCCAGGACCTTCGGAATGCTTACTCTGTGGAATTCCATGAAACAATAAGATAATCGAAGAACAGCATTAAAAATGTAATCGTGTTTCCTACTTATATTCGAAACATCAGCAATTATTATTTAAAATATTTTGAGTTATACAGTATGTCCATTACTGGAACATCCAGTTTTTTCCGTGTCCATTACTGGTACATAAACAATGTTTGACAAAAAACGTGATTCCTCTCAAATAGTGGATGTTGATGAAAGTAATGGGTAGAAATCACTAGAAGAAAGCATGGAGAACGTGTAACATTCTCATTTGATCAATACATTAAAACTGTATTTGAGTTAAAACTTACAACGGTGAAAAGTGTCCTTAGAGTGTCCACTACTGGTGTTTCCCTTATTTCTTTTATTTATTCTAACGGTTTTCATATGAGGACTCTTAGATTCATTTTCTCACTTATATTTCAGTCTGATATTTAACGAATTAATTCGGCATTAGGGGAAAATGTGTTCTTAATTGATGCGTTTTCCTTCTAAATTGAATACAAAAAAGAAATAGATTGAATTTTCTTTTTTGAATTTATTTAATGTACATTATAAATTATTGTATTGTAAGTTATTGTACATTAAAATGGGACTACAAATAAATAATTTATAACACACACACACACACACACATAGAGAGAGAGAGAGAGAAGCAAAGTAATAAAAAGTAGAAGTTATTTATAGGTCTATTAAATTTTAGTGAAAGAAAAAGGAGCAGAGAGGCTAATGATATGTTTTCCCCGAACAAAGATCTTTATTGTTGATCTTGTTTTCAAGAAAACAAAACCAAACACTATCTTTAAGGCGGTTACTAGAAAAGAAATGACTGGATCTAATTATAATTGTCATTAAAGTAGAAGAAGCGCGATAACTGTAAACGAACAGATACTTGAGCTAATGAACCTGAGAGAGGATATTACTTTGTTAGCTCACCTTATTACGGAAGAGCTAAAAATAATAGCACACCAGCCGTATTGACTAAATTCTTATTAACGTCCGAAACGAGCTGGTGAGCTTCTAAGAACGGGACCTACATTTTCTCTTTAGTAAAGTGGGTTTCCATACACTCTCTTCAATGAACCTCAATGGGACTTAAACCCGTGATCACGCACACACAAAGCGAGAGTGCTAACACTTTCGCTAACTGGAGCTCTACAAGCATGACTAAGGAAGGGGAAACCTCATGAAGAATATGTAACACAAATGAGCTTGCAGCGGTCTTGGAAGTCAGAAGAGATCTGTTCAATGTGTTACTTGTATTGGAGAGAGCAGAAAATTCTCTATGTCTGACTGAGTTATTCCTTGTAGAGAGGAAACATGTTTTTACTAAAAGTACATTTTCTGCCTTACTCAAAGAAATAGATGCACTAAGTAGGTTTTACTATTTTTATTTTATTTTATTTTTTTTAAATATGTATAGCCTTTCGGTGTCGTTAGTTCAGTTCACGGTGTAAGATAAGTAGCCTTATCTAATAATCACACTTATCTTACACCGTAGTTCAGATCTTATTTGGATTTGAATTAATGTATTTCGTATTACACTCATAAAATTTATGTTTGATCTATAGATGATTGTTTGTTGCAGTGTATACTCAACTTACCGAGTTGCCATAGCTCAGTTGGTAAAGCATTTGGATTTGCGTTCGAAGGTTCTGGGTTCAAGTTCACCGGCCATCCATCCTTTCTGAGGTTTTGGCAGAATTTCCTCAGTCTCAGTATTCAATGTATGTAGGCCTATATATTCTATATGCTTCGAGCCATTGCCTTTACACCTTTCACTACATCAATAAAAGTGTTTTTTTAAAACAAAAACAACAGTAATCAATTCTGATTTTTAAAATGCTTTTATCAAGAAAAATGTTCCAAAGTTATTAATCTTGTCTGAAATGTACGACATTCCTGATATAGTCTGGTCCGACTATACCTGTGCTAACAGATTATAATAGTTTACTAATTGTGTGTCGGTAGAATGCTTCTACCAGCCATCGGACACATCAATACCTGAAAAGGAGTTTTGCATCAATTTCCCAAAAGAAAGACACTTGAAAGCTGCGCTTATTTGGAAAATTATTTGTTATTAGTTGAACGATTTTGTTAGTTTGAATAAATTCTGCCAATAAATATATGTGTACAAATTCTTAGCAGAGAATTACAGGGTGAGAGCAGAGAGCATGTAGTTGCCGGTGAAGTTCCTCTTGGAATGAGACGGTTGAATACTTAAATTAATTCACGCTATTTTTAAAATACTCTGTACATTGTTAATAATTCCCAATAAGTCGTTCATATATTATGACTTTCTATGTCGCATTATGCAACAACATACATGGAAACTTGAACAAAACTTTTCAACTCCCTTCTCAGACAGACACAGACGTCAACGAACCAATATTTCTACTTTGTTTGCCTGTTGAGATTTTAGAGATACCAGACATGACTTTTTACACACAGAAACAGTGCCAAGAGACACGTGAATATACAAATACTACTAACTCACATACGCACAAGCACTCGTCGTTTCCCGCTCGAATGCTTGTGTTTGGAGCGTCAAAATTCCCGTTTTCAACACGTGGCAGAGTGAGTGGAATTTAAGTTTAGTGCATTCCATTTCGGCATTTTCTTTTCTTTGGTTCTTATGAGAAGAGAAAAAAGAAACAAAAGAGTAAGAAAACACTGCTCGTGGAGAGCTGCCTTAACATGTTTTCTTTTTAAAAATATCTGTAAAAGTACGATATTTAAAAGACATTAAGGGATTCTTTGAGCCTCCTACGTGGAGTAGTCGGTAGCGTACTCGTTTTCAGTGCGAGCGGTCTCGGGTTCGATTCCCAGTGGTGGTTCCGAATGTCGATGTTAACCCAGCATCGTGGGCATGATTAAGGAAATAGCGGACTGTGATTCCGAAAGTCAGACACTTTCCTGCTCTACGCTTCAAAAGAAAATTAATAATACGATAATATGGCCTTGTATCCATTACGGCAGATCTAAACGACACCATAATAATATTCGCTTTTTGGAATATTAGTTCCCTGTGTTTTCCATCTTCCACCATCCACTCTGTACCTCCAGCAGAGTGAAATAGGAAACCAAGTTGACGTGTTATGGTTTAGACGAAAAACAGATGGACATTCCGACATTCCTGCGCCAAAAAGTTGAGGGAGGAATCTGGCAGGCAGTAGCCGATGAACAGTGACGAGTGGCACGCTTCTCCTCATATCCACCTACCTTGAGTGGCACGTTAGCATTAGATAAAGACGGACTAAATGTTCGAACCTCGCGTTTTTAGTTGCGCCGTTGCGAGTATTCCGGTTCGAGCTCAATAAAAGATTATGAGACTCATAAAACGAAATTTGGGAGTTCTAGTAAGAGAGTTGTTATTGTTCAGGCGTAAAAAAAAGTGTTTGAAGTTGTAAGAAAGAAAAAATGGATTCCGAAATGGAGAAGTTAATTCGTAAATTGTTTGATGATGGGACATTTAAAATCAAATTACCCAGCAAGGTCGGGAGTTAAGGGAAAAGTTGCATTAGAAACAAAAATCAAAACTAATGAAAAATGGGTAAGGGAACAAGTAAAATCTATGAATGAAATTCATGACCAAAATCTGGAAACTTTCAATCGTGTTCAAACAAAGGTAAGCGATGTGGAAAGGCAAGTTCGTACATACAACAGGGAAGTCAATAAATCTAAGAAAGATTGCAATAGGGTACTGCTATTTTTGACGAAAAATGTAATGAAATCGAACAAAGATGCAGGCAGGTGGAGGAAAGATGTGGTCAGGTCGAAAACAATGGACGTATTCTTGAGCTTGAAAGTAAGGTTGACGCGCAAGTCGCTAGGATCTCAGGTAAAGTAGTGGTAATGGAGGAGAAAATTAGACATCATCAACGGGAGTTTGAAAGGATGAATACGATGGGAGAGGAAGTCGAAATGCGGAATAGAACCACTCAAGACATGTGTTTTTGTCAGAACGATGGTGACATTTCGGAACACGAAACTAATGCTGCTTCCGATTCTGAGAGCGTCCATGAGCGAAATTGGTTAAAAAGTAGTGCAGGTTCTGGTAACAGCATTAAATTGTCAGACTTAGCACATCTTGACCATTTTAACGGAAATGTGGAAAAATGTTCTCCTCGTTCTTTTCCTCTTTCTGTAGAGCAGGATCTTCAGCTTATGAATATATCCCGATCACAATATCTAATGATATTTAGGCGTTTGTTGACGGGGGTTGCCAGGATTTTTTTCGATGACTACTCGAAGAAATTCAGGACTTATCTGCATTTTTGGAACATTTTCAGCAAATTCTGTATTAGTGGCCCAGCTTAGCATTTTGAGATCACATAAGTTCAATCCTCGTGAATTCAAGTCAGTTACTAAGTTCTATTGGACACAAGTGGAACGATTTCGAAACCTGTATTCTGAGCGATTATTTTCAGTTGATACTGTTATCCTGGAAATTATGCCTAATCTTCCGTCGAGATTTACACAAGCTCTCTTTGGTCGGAGGTTTTCAAATTTTGAGGAATGTAGCCAGATAAGTAACTACTTAGAAGTGCAGACAGCGTTTTGTGACAGACAGAATGGTCAGGGCATATATAACAACAACAACGACAGAAAGTCAGGTCTTGTCAACCGTAATGAGCAAAGAGACAATAAAAAGTACAGTCAACATGTAAATGGGTTGGTGATAAGCATGATTCTTATGCCAAAAGTACAAAAAGTTTTGGTAATAATGGAAGAAGTACGAGTCCGTAATATTCTCAGCGATATACCGAGGATACAGATCGATCTACGTTTAACGGGGGGAATCGAACCCAGATCCATGCCAGAGAATGTAACTATCAACAAGGAAGTTTAGTCCCGCACAATAAGAGTCATGATAGTAATAATTGTACGGTTAGACGCAAACAAACTTTCGAATGTGTTCGTTTGGTACGACAGGCAAATAGCAGATAGTAATGACGTACCCAAAACTTTTGTTTAGAGGGTAGGGATCAGTTCCCAGATTTAAAAGGAGACAATTATCGTTTAGAGAACAGGAGTCCATGGTGTAGAGGTGCATCCGAGGCAGGTAATCAGTCATGGTAATGCTAATGGTAAGAATATAGTTAACTCTGATAGCAATGAAGAAAATGTCATTACTTTGCATACAGAATCGTTGTCAAAAGTATATTTTTTGGATTGTAATGAAGAAAATGTAGACAGTTTGAGTGAAGCTCTTGCTTCTGAACCTAAACAAAAAGTTGTACATTATTACTGTCACTACAATAAATAACGTTGAAAAATTAGCAATGTTAGACACAGGCTGAAATATGATATTGCTATAATTAATTTTTCTACATGGTTGAAAATCACAAAGGATTTAAAATGTAAAAGATTACTTAAAACTAAAGATATTGTATTGGTACACTTTACCGGACGTAAGAGAGATAAGCTGATTGGAACAACAGAATTAAATATTAGTGTTAGTAGTGTGGAAGTTGTATTGAAGATCACGTAGCAAAGAATTTGAATGCAGAACGGTTGTTACGGTTACCATTTTTGTCTGATATTGAAGCAACGCTGAATTTTAGAAATAAAGAAACGTTAGTTCAAACTGAAAAGGAAAATTGTATTCTAATTTGCTTAATAATTTTGTGTTATAAGTTATATTCATGATTTTTTTTCTTTGTATTCATATCAATATCATGTACATATTTTATCTCAATATAATGTGCTGAGGTTAGTTCTTCTCCTTTTGTGGAGTAAAACGCCTGAACAATACGGTTTACAAAACGATGTTACAGAACAAATATTTGATGTAAATAAATTAGTAAAATTCCCACAAAATATTGTGTATGTCAAAATATTATGAGTTGTGTTCTGTACTCTTTTGTGTATTGTGTATTTCAAAGGTTCCTACTTTCTTGTAATGTTGTAAAGAATCATTATTACAAAATGGAAGTGAAAAGATGCACTGTGAATTTTATATACAGGGTGTGCCGGAAATAATGGACAAATTTAAAAACCGTTGAACTATGAAGATCTTATACAGTGTTTTACCAGTTGTAATGGGTTCTTTGTAGACGGACTAAATGTTCGAACCTCGCGTTTTTGTTGGGTATTTTTAGTTGCGCCGTCCCGAGTATTCTGGTTCGAGACCCGGGTAGGCTCTATTTCCTCGGGTCGCGCGGCTAACAAACGGGCGTCCTACTAAAGACACTTTATTCGTTTCTTTTTATTCTTTTGTTGTGATATTCCTTATGTAAAACTTCTTAACAATAGTTAGTGTCGTGTGTTTGGAATTTTTACTGTAGTGAAATTTTAACCAGAGTAAATTGTAAGAGTGTATGTATATATAGTTTATTTGTGTATATAAAATTATGTATATAGTAGTCCGTTTTTCTAATTTGCTAAAACTCCCAAGGAAGTAGTTGTCACCGAGGCGACATTCCACTTAATGGAATGTTTTTTCTCTTTTTCTTTCATATGTTACCGCGGAGGTAGTCGGAGCCATACCATCTTGAATAAAGAAAAACAGTTTTCTGACAAGGCTGATATTATTTAATAACATTTGTTACATTTTAATTTCTTTTTGTTATTAAATTATGACCTTGTCAGAAAGATGTGTATTTCTTTAAAAAATAATAAGTTTCCTTTCATTCAGGCAATAATTTCTGACAAATTACACAAAATGAAAATTGAATTCAATCAAAATCTGGAAAATGAAAAACAAGTTAGAATCCTTGAAAAAAGAAACAAATGTAACTGCGATTATCCCATAGGAATTATTTCCCCCTTTTTACAACTCCAAGCTTCAATTTCATTAATGATTTACTAGTCATCATGAATACCATGTAATCTAACACCAATCAATAAACAAGCTACTTTCGTACTTTCATTGGAGTAAAAAATCCCTCTGAATCGAATTGTGGTACATAATATAATCACTAATCAGTTACTTTCGACCGATTCAAACAATCCTTTTTTTAAAACACGGACAATTTATTTCAAAATTATAAATTCCATTCAAATTAGCTGTACACTCCAATTCATAGAAATCGGAGTGTGGGAAATCTTTCGAGCAATTGTATATTATATCTAATCGAAGCAAGACTTTAAGATAAACAAAATTTCACATGTTCCGCTGACAGGGAAATATTGCACATTGTGCAAGGGACTCCGAAATTTTTCCATCCGCCATTTTCTCTAAATCTGAGAGTACTCTTGAGAAAGTTAAGCGATTCTTAAGAAAAGTCGCATTCATTTCGTACTGTCCTTCACAATCGTACTATTACATCGGTGCACATTTTTGACACGACTAAAATGAATTCATTAGATGCATATTAACAACTGAGATAATTCTTATAATTATCAGCCTTTTCAAGAACAAAATCAGTCTCAGCAAAACTGTCTTTCATCTCCCTACTTACGAGTGTTAAATGCTGTGTTACGTAGGAAAAAATGCCCTTCATTAGGAAGTTTGTGAGCTTCAAATCAGCTGTTTGTTCGCAACGATTATTTCTATTAGTGTTACGTCACAGAAAACACAAAATATCTTCATTTTAAAAGAGTGTTCTTGTTCTCTTTTAAAACTTATATTCTATGTTCGTTCTTCTTTTTTGTCCTTGTTTATGAATAGTTTTTTTCTTCTTGCTTGCTTTCTTGTTTGGATTTGTTTGAATGTCAATTTCAGGCAACAGCGCGGCCATCCCGATAGAATCTCTTGTCACGGTCCATTGTTTCAGAACAAGAGAGTGAATTACAACCAATTGCAGTCATCTTTCGACTTCCGGCTTGGGCTGGTTGGAGATGGAGAAGCCGCCCTCTGGCTGCCCTTCACACAACCCATACATACGTCTGACGAAACGGAAGACCAATTAACTAGATAAACATTTTAACTTTCTTGTAATTTCTTTTCCTCTGCCATATTTACTCATATATTTTTTCTCCTCCTATTTAAAAATACGCAGTTGATAGACACAAGTTAAACTAGTTTGCGGGCTTCCCCAATTAGTTAAGGGGAAGAGCTGAGGTTAAAGGAAAGCTACGATATTTTTCAATTTATTTTACGGATAACAGGGCTAAATGGATTCCCTTCCTTTGCCTCTTTCGTATGAAATCTGTTCCAGCCTGTGAGATTTCGAGGAATGTCTTTCAATTAAAAGTTTAGCTTACTAATGTCAAAAAAGTAAAATATAGCATGATGCTAATGGTGAAACATGGATATATTTCTATGTGCATTCTACTTTTTAAGAACTTTAGCAGAATTGTACAAGATAAAATTAGAAAAGCTAATTTTACTCTGTCTCTACACATTTTTTAAAATGTTCTTTTAGATTTATTCTCAAGAAGTGCGCGGAGTTTAACATGTCATTCCAACTGTGCCATTTAGATAGTGTTGCCCACGAGACGAGATTGAGGCTCTTTTATCTCCAAAATGTCTTGTCCAGAAAGTGTCTCGTCTCGAGAAGATGTATGTTGTATATTACGAGAGCTCTGTCTCGCCTCAATTCCCATAGTTATTTCTCAGTCTCGTCTCGTCTCGTAGACAACACTACATTTAGAGCAGTTCTTCTTGAGTACGTACTGTTAGTTTTTCAGGATTTCCCTTTCAGGAACATTTCTTGTACTGTCAGAGGTAAAGGTTTGTTTGTACCCAGTCATAACATTTCATATCCAAACACCTTAGAATGGATAGACCTATCTGCGTATAGTTTCTTTTGTAAGTTACAGGAACTCACATTGTCTTTACGTTACAGAAGACCGTACTCAAATCGGCTAATCCATTCCAAACTTATTCCGAGAAGGAATTTTACGAGTGGGTACAAATTTTTGGCGCTATCTATACACACTCTGCATTCACAGTATGTCCTGTTAAACTTTAGCCCACTTATGTTTGCAGCGAACTTCTGATAGAGATGGAAATCTGCAAATAGTAATGTGTATGTACTAACTGCAATCTGTGATGCTACTTACTTAGTAACGGCGCTAGGAATAATGTTTGTCAAGTTGCTAAGAGACTAATTAATTGCGATTATTCTCGTAATGAATTACTTGTGAAGCAAAGACCTGTGATGCATCTTTCAATTAGCGAATTCCTTGAGTTGATACTGCTTGGGAGTTTAGATAATTTATAAGTTATGTCTGTGATATGTAGAGCTAGGATTTTTATGTAATATCATATTGCAAAATGTGCACATAAATATATAACAAAAACTTATGAAACATGTAGAATAATATGTAATTAAGGTAAAAATATGTAATATCAAATAAACCAAATACGTACTGCAGGGATAAACATTTAACTTTATTTATATTTTCATATACCCAAAGGTGATCCAATGAATTAAGCTTTTCATAATTCAACTCATTAACACTTCGATGCATAGTTTTTTGTATATTTTCAATGAAGTTTGCCTAAAATATTACATATTTATTGCAGGGATAAACATTTAACTTCGTTTATCTTTTCATAGATACAACGATGATTTAATAAACAATTAATAATTCACCTCACTAACGCACTTATGCACTATCAGGTATTTTGCCATATTTTCTACGGTCGTAGATTGCCGTTGATCAGAAAGGCTGAAAATGACCTTTCCACATCGCAAGGTATCACTAGCTTAAGTGGTCCTGTCATCATGCTTATTTCGAGCTGGGAATCCTCTATGTGTTTTGGGGAATCCCTTGTGCATCCACTGCGCAATTTTGGAATATGCATATTTGGATAGAGCAGGTTTGAAATCTTTGAGGATACCATCCCGCCTTAGTTCTACTGCTAATGGCATGGACATATCAAGCTCTAAATTTCATTTTCCCAAACCTACAGCCCCTATAGAGCCGAAACAGAGCATGTGTGCACCCTAGATGGTTTGTACTTTTTTTCTCATATTCATGTCAGGAATCTAATGACGTGGTTTTGTCGATATTGCTTTGCAACCCCCTGAATATACTGAGACAATCTTGAATCCCTCTCTGACCCGTGGGACATGTTTAAAGGTAGTCGAAAAGCAAAGTTTAGAAAGAAAATTGCAAAGTACGAGACGTAGGTTTATGTAAAATCAGCACGAAATATGTAACATACAACGAAATATGTAAAACAAGATTCACATATAATGATACTAGTGTTACAATTCATGAACATTTCTAGTTTCTAGCGTTCTACATAGCTGCAAATGGAATATGTAATTACATAAAAATCTTAGCTTTAGTGATATGCCTTTTTTCAGTTAACTATGCTGTACGATCAAGAAGACCAATTTCTGAAAAGACCAAGCGTGACTTGCTGTTTCCGCGAGTATAAACTGTTTCGTGTAGATTTTTCGTGGTCAAGGTCAAATAAACACGAAGAGAGGAAAGGGTTCATTCCTTTTGATCCTTCATAGTTGACTAAACTCTTCCGTTTGCTTTCAGACAAACCCCTCTTCGGATGCAGATCTGTCTGGATGGTTTCAGGTATTAAGAACTACCCTTCTCGTTTAGTATAGCATTGTGGTCGTTGTCAAGACGAAGTTGTAATAGTTTTTCGGAGCTTTTCTTATGATGTGTGTAAAAAATAAAGTGATACCTGTGCTTATTTAAGGCATACAGAATGATGAAGCTCGAAGTCCTGATCCTTTAAAGACAATTGATATCAATAATAATAGAAGCTTGAAGACCTGGTCTCTTTAGTAGGCAAATGATACTACCAATAATAGTAATATACGTC
>JAGDQP010023751.1:0-28762 GCA_022664845.1 Lepisma saccharinum | reverse complement strand
CGATTTCACTCACTAAGTTCTTTCCCAAAATATATATAGAACCATACTCCTTCCTTCGTACCAACCCTAGTGTTCTCCAAGTTAGTAACGGGAAAACGAGTACCAAAACTCAAGTGGAAAGAAGAATACTTTTGTGTAAAAAACAATCTCTTAACATTGTTACACAGAGTTGACTTGCTATAATTATTCACAGCAATTTAGATAAAACTAGTGTAAAGAAATTCAATTCGTAAGACATTTTGTTCTTTAAATTGCTATTTCTAAATAGTGAAGAGCTCCTAATACTGGACAGGTTTTCTTAGAACAGAACGGTTAACAATATAAGAAATAATAATACAATAATAATAATTTCGAATTGTAATGCAACCTTCTATTTATAAAAACTATATAATCTAAATGCATATGTGAGCATTTGAACAGCGGTGTAACGTTACGGCCTGCAAGGCCTGTTGAGCAGGCGGGACCGAGACTTTAAATGACCGCATTGATCCTCATCATATATCCTTTGCAACGACCTAAACGGTCTTTGTTCCCTCCGCTTCATACAATCAATACATTTGTAACACAGTCGAACACTCCATGCCGTTGAATACAGCTCACTGGTCGTACCAACGATCTTTGTTGATTTAGTGTTGCCAAGTGCTCATTGTCAAAATTAAGACTTACAAAGAGGTTTCTAAGGAATTTTCAGTATTGAATGTAAAATAGTCAAACCTATTGGTGTCAGGGAAATCATTTATATTTTCGTATCTCCGATAGCCCGTCGCATGATTATGACTATGTGCATGGTAACCTTTCGGCCACCCGAAGTCCAGTTTCCTGAGAGATGTTTTAATACTGTTCTCTTAATACTAGAGACACTCTAATCGCAGATAAAAGTGTATGCTTATTGATACGGAATTGTATTCCTTACAATTAATGTTTGTTACTTTTCATTAAATCTATTCCCACAGTTCATCGACAATTTAGAGTTTTAAACCTACATTTTAGCCTGTTACAAGATACTATAGATTATTGTTTCAGGTGGTCCATTTTATCTTTTTTCAGGCAGCCACGATCATTTTCGTTACGACTCTGAACACACAAATATGTAATATAACTGCACAGATTTTAAATAAATGAAGCAAAAGGAAGAAAGGATTGAAAAAGTAGACCGATGTTAGAAGTATAGTGCTGTCACAAAATAGGTAAGTGTTAAACGTAGTAATAATATTTTGCTAGATCACAACCCTGAATTCGACCACTTCCCAAGGTAGATTCATTATATGAGCCGTTGAAACAGAAGTATGACGTATGAATTTGGAATAAAGTTTGATGTCAATGAAGATGTCCACTTTATGTACCTCGACTCTCGCACATTGTGATGAGACGAAGCTTGATTATTCTATAAACCCTGATCAGGAATTGGGAAAATCCAACAAGGTCATAAGCAGCTTCTGCTAAATAGAATCAAGTTAGAATTTTAAAGATGGTGTTTAATATTATAGAATAATGCATACATCGTAAGAGTAAGCATATATTTCAGTTCCTATATCGTTGCACCCTCTACACAGCTTTTACCTAGAAGAATACGTTTTATAACTTACTAATTTGCTTTTTGTTCCAGATTTCTGCTTCAGTAAAAGTAAATTTCTAAAGGCTTGTTATATGAATCTAGAATTATTGAATGAAAAAAAGATATTGTTTCCTATTGCATAAGTCTTTGTTGTTAAATTATTTTTATTATTGTTGTTATTGTTTATTACAAGAACGGTGTAAAATGGCGTTTGCTGTATCCGTGCTAACTTCTAATAAATAAACAAAATAATAAATAATTCATGACACAAAACATTCAACATAAATTACAATTAGCAAATTCCATTAAACAAATACATTTCATGTTCAGTTTACATTATAAATTTCCTGCAATATAAAATATTTAACATTTAAAAGTGATTCCGAATTCACATAGCAAATTTGGCTGACATCTGGTATCTGATCGGTTTCATCAAACACCGCTTTACTCTTAATAAAAACACATGGCAACTTTAGTATTGCAACTATCAACTACAATATTTCGAAGATAAGTTACATCAGTATGTATTTTATATAAATATTCCAGAATAAACTAATATTGTAGTTACGCAATCCATCGCATTCGATTCTATACTATAATCATATCAAAACAAACCTAACCAACCTAATTTGGCTACACCTGTTATCATATGCAAAACAATGTAACGTATCCAAATCTATATATCTGAATTGATGCGTAAACGTTAAATTGTAAAGTTTAATTCATGAAACAATGCATGAGTATGTTGCTTTACTATTCAATGCTGCTTAACATCATAGATTAGACATTTAATTACATTATCTTTCATTTCAAAAACAATGTTTTACTACTCAATGCTTCAGAACATCATTGGCTAGACATTTAATTACATTATCTTTCATTTTAAACGCTCAGTGAACGTTAGGTTAGTTTGTGACTTGCGCCAACGAAGCCTATGATGGCCAAAACATCATGCTCCCCCATTGAATTAAAAATTAATTCTAAAGAAATGGCATTATTGACTATATTTTTAGTATGTTTTGTTCTTTGCTTTTTCATGTAAATACTTTTCACAGTAACAAGGAAAATAAATCTACTTAATAATCTGAAAGTACATGTATCATACCAACGCTTATTCAGGTATTACGAATGGCTTTTGGTTTAAACAATCCTAATTCAATATATTTCATATCGTAATTATACCTTTTGCTTCATTCTCTTGCATCAGTAACTTATATATTCTCTGAGTACATTTATTCGAAGAATAACTGAGTCTATGTTTGTGCAAAAATAACACAACATCTTAATATATATTCTGTGTTATAGCATTTTACCCTTTTCAAAGTTCCTAATGGTTTCCTGGTGTCTCTTCATAATATATGCATTATAGTTCCGCACTTTATTTGGTGGCTTTCTGTCGTGAGCTATAATAAATTAACGTTTTGCCACATAAATTGTTCATCTACTATATTAACTCATGCAGTGCCCACATCATAATTCATTTCCTGATCTACTTGAATTAGATTAATACAATATTTCATAGTGTAATGTAATTTTCTTGAACATTCAATGTAATTTTCTGAAATAGATTCAGAAAATTTTTGCCAAGGATCACCGGATGAGAATAATTTTTAAATGCAAATAAATGATAATCACATTAGCATGATAATCAGTTGTTAGCCACACATTAATTGTCACATTTCCTTTTTATTTTCACCAGTTTCCCTTCTGCTGTTTTATTACAGTATTTTCAATTCCAATAACATCTATTTTTGTTGCCGAAAGTCTTTGTTTTAATCTAACAAAAATTTGGTAATACAACAACGAACATGTCGCCCCGGTATCTATTAACACTTGATCAATATTAACAAGAATGTGATTGCAAAACAAATGTACCTGTGATCGTGCTACATTCTTTACAGTTAAAATGTTAGCCCCTTCTCCTTCGATTGAACTTATATCATTATTAACCTTATGATGAAGGCGAAATGAATTAACTAATTCCTCATACTTTTCTTGAGTACATCTATAGAGTATCAAATTACTTAAATTTTTCTTACGTTTAATATCATCCGATAATGAAACAATAGTGGCTACATTCCTAGAAATCCTATTCACATGGTATGGTCCTTCATATATATTAAAAATTGAGCAATTTTATTATTAATTGCTGAACTAATGTTGTGTAATTTTCTATAGACCAAACTAATACATCCTTCCCTCTCTAACGTTCACTCCTCTTCACTTGTTTTACTAATATTTCAAAAACCTTTACCTATTATATTACTTATATCCAAAGCTTTCAAAACTCGGCTGGCAAAGTCGTAACAAGGCATATTTAAGAATAATTCCTGTGCTGAAACATTTTGATGTTAAGAAATAGTGTTGTTTATAAAATAAACAATTTGAGAAAAATATTGCTCCCAAGTAGTATGATGTAATAAGTCCGTAGAAAACGCCATATCTCTCTGTTATAACGATCGAATGGATTACTAGATGGATGGTATATATATATATAGACGGTATATGTTTATTGTTGTTATCCTGTATGAATTACTTCCAACTTTCAGCTTAAAACTGCGAGCCATTATCTGACAAAATGCAATTTGGCAATCCATAATGTTTAAAAATGTATTTTAGCTTTCCAACAAATATATTTAGTCGTGGCTTGTCTAAGAGCAAACAACATTATGAATTTCAATGCTACATCTACAACTGAAAGGATATAGGAACAAGAAATAGATCTTGAGAGTTTACCAATTAGATGAACTGATAGCAAATCTAGAGGTTTATGTCATACAATTGACAATTCTGTTACGCTTTACACCTTGAAGGTCAGGATTTGTTTCGTGGCATGTTATTCAATTATCAATATGCCTTTTAATATCCTTGCATATCCCTTACCAGTATAAGTGTTTTTAAATTGTTTTATAGTTCGTCTAACGCCAAAATGGCCCATCTGATTATGGTATTACATCAATATGTGAGTTACACTTTGCCTGGTAAACACAATTTCCCGTATCTTTTCCTTTTGATAACATGTCCATCATACATTGTAAGCCCATTTATACATGCGACCACCTTCCTGAAACATACCTTGAGACTTTGCCGATGTAATGATTAGTTGTAATAATTCATCGGTTTTATATTCAAAATCCAAGTCATCTAAAGTAGCGATATTCATATTCGCATAATGAGCTTTGTTCACTGTTTCCATGGTTACTCGACTTAACGCGTCTGATACTTTGTTTTTTCATCCTGGAACATAACATATTGTACAATCGTATTCCTGAAGTTCACGTGTCCAGCGAAAAAGGCGAACATTCCATTGCTTTTGCTCCTTCACGCATTGTAAAAAATTGTGATTCGTTTATACTGTTAGTGGACTTGCTTTCTAAAAATTGCTTAAACTTGTTTACCATATGAATAATGGCAAAACATTCTCTCTCAGTAACTGTGAAGCGGTGTTCATTCTCCTATAGTGCACGATCAGGATCCTGATCAGGAATTTTGAAACTCCCGCAAAGGTCGTAAGCAGCTTCTGCTAAATAAAATCAAGGTAGAGTTTTAAGGATGTTGTTTAATATTATAGAATAATGCATTATTTAATAATAATGCATCATTATTAAATTATAGAGCAAATTTGGCTGACATCTGGTATCTGATCGGGTGTCATTAAACACCGCTTTACTCTTAACAAAAACACATGGCAACTTTAGTATTGCAACTATCAACTACAATATTTCGAAGATAAGTTTCATCAGTATGTATTTTATATAAATACTCCAAAACAAACTAATATCGTAATTATGTACCCATCGCAATTCCATTCTTTAATGTAATTATATCAAAACAAACCTAACCAACCTAATTATGCTACACCTGTTATCATACGCAAAACAACGCAACGTAACAAAATCTACATACCTGAATTGATGCGTAAACGTTAAATTGTAAAGTTTAATTCATGAAACAATTCATAAGTATGTCGCTTTACTATTCAATGCTGCTTAACATCATAGACTAGACATTTAATTACATTATCCTTCATTTCAAACGCATAGTCAGTGTAGGGTTAGATTGTACGTTGCACCAAGGAAGTCTATCGTGGCCATTACAAAATATGAATAAAAGAAAAATGATACAGAAAGATAACTTTCACTTTACATGTCAAAAGCATACTGCAGCACATAATATCTGCACACGTTCTATAGAATAAGTAATATAAATATTTTGTTCACTTTACAAGCAACCGAACCAGTTATCTTTCACATGGCAAGCGATCGGACTTTCATGACTCCTCAAGGCTTGTTAATATTTTGCGGTCGTTTTAATCTGACAGTGAAGAGTTCGCTCAATAGTGCGGAAGTGTTCGGTCGTGCTGAGCAACTACTCTTTCTGAGTGCAGTATCAATTACCTGATATGTGTATGTTTATCTACATATTTGTGGGTATAATAGATTATATTTAGCACATTTTGGACTTGAAAGTGAAAAGTGAAAACACTCTTTTCGTAGACTGTAAAAACATAAGTCATAAAATTAATACAGTCTTATTACATAAAACAGTTGAAAGACAATTTCAGTTAAAAGAAAGTCAAAATGAATCTCTTGAAATTGATACCTATAAATGCATTTCGTACATCACATTTATAGATTTGAACATTGCAGAACAGGCGACTGAAAAGTGTAATGGAATATTAAAGTATTGTGATAATTGTGAACAGTATGTTTTAACATCGAACATAGAAAATACTGGAAATATAACTGAAGTTGCATACATTTTTCCTAGAGATCTCAAACTACCAAACATAATATAACAAGTCACGTAGTCCCCGTTCGGATGCCAGTGACAGATAAGACGAGTTTCTGCTACTTGGACAACTCGTAACTATCACAAGGGTGCGAAGAGAGTGAGATGGACGTGGTGTCCAACGACGAACCTCTTGTCACGTAGTTCGGGGGAAGCAGTAGTCAGTGCGTGCACAGAAAAGGTGATCTCCAGAGCAATCGCAACAACGAAACCGCTGGTAGGAAGAATGGAGAAATCAGTTGGAATTCGACGTCCTCCCGGGTAGGAGGCGCGTTCTCTCGGTGACTTCTCATGGGGAGATACAAACTTAAGTGCATGACCTCCCACAGGGAAGAGGAGGCAATTGTCACCTAATAACCTCTCAGCAAAGAGATCAAATTCCAGCAGGGAGTGCTCGAAGAGGAAAGCGCCTGCCCCATTAAATGATATCTCAATATATATAGATACTTTCTGGTTATTCGCCACTACTGAGAGATACAAAACTACCTTCATACGCATTCGTTCATGCCGGGTCATTATTTCTCATACAATATACTATTGCATATACCAACAAAAACATAATATTACTATATATCCGTATTTGTATCATAAAGAAGTAATTACTGCATCATTTCTTTCCTTATTCTTACACATGTCTTGCTTAGAAACTGTTAACGTATATGAAAGTAACTACTGGCAATCACGGTTGTTGCAACAACTTTTCTTTTCAAATCTACGGAAAGGTTAAAAAATAACTTAGCTGTGTTATGCAGGTTCTCATGTCTTTAAGACATATTCTGGAAAAATAATTATTACATTTAGTAGCGTGTATAGGGAGCTTCCATTTTTCTGATTGTTTATGGGCATCAGATACAAATTCATAGCAATACACAAAACCGTGTTTTTTATATTTTCCAATCCAGTCAACACACCAAAACTGTTTGCACTCAACGGCCCAGACAGTTGGGTCAGGATTCCGCTAATAAAGTTACTCAATATCAATTAAATAATCCCCAGTATCGATGTCAGGTTTCCCCCTGTTAACTGGGGCTCATCAACAGGACAGAGTAGAAGGTATAAACTTGAAAACAGGATGCAGCTGACGAAAAAAGCAGACAACGTATATAATCAGGATGGCGTTGAGGAGATAAACAAGGCGAATAAATAAACTCGCAATTACAACTGAGCATACAGACGAAGAAGTTTATATAAATGAGAATTAAAAGCAATTCTTTTCAAGTAAAACTTATCTTTTCGGCGCAGAACTTATTCACGAAATAAAATTTAGTGAAACAAATAAAAAATTTCAAGAAAGTGCTTTAGTTACCCCGATACAAAATGATACGGCCAGCGGTGTTTTCTATTCTGAAATCGCCCAGCAAAACTAGTGTTGACGGGGAAGAGCCAGGGGGACGGAGTGGTTCAAGTATGTTCAAAAAAAGTGTAACAAAAATCGCAAAAATTCAGGTGCAGAAATTATAACTAAAAGAAACAAAAATTATGATTCTCAGTGATAAAATAATCCACTTATAAAATAATGCATAGTCATCCACAAAAGTGGTCTCGCAATGAACCTTCCACCTGGACAAGAAGTTGAAGGAATATAAGGATAATTTATTTACGTAAAATACTTTAGTAATTCTACCTTTGTAAGGTATGTACTTTTCTTTTTTCACTTGGAGGTTTAAATTTAACCTCCATAACAAAAATAACTATGGCAAAAAAAAACCTTTGGTGTGAATAACTTTTTTTAATGTCCTAATTATGGTGCTAGTGCATAACATCATGTCCTTTAAGTTAGTTGAACTCAAAATAGCAAACAATTAATATTTTAGAAATGTTTCTGAACTCCCATACAGTGCATGTTTTGTAACTTCAGAAGTTACTATTTGAAAATATACATTTAAATAATTGCAATTTATATACAACAAAATATTTAAACCTAACGAAGCAATGAAGATAGCAGTTCACTCTGATATATCACCTTTATAAGCACCCAGCAGGTACTATGATATTCTGCAAATTTCAAGTTCTAGCATTTGTGTGCTCTCACTTACCAAGTGGAAATAAGTCGTAAACAACTTGAGAACTAATTCTATCATTAAATGGTCCCGGAAATACGATGATTAAATTCGTATTCGATCATTTGGGATCAGATAATAATGCTAATAGATTCTTAAAAGATTCTACAAGCAAACCAAATATAAGTAAAGCACTAAATGATGTCATAAAAATTTGATCCAGTTGACACGTGAGATTTTTTCCAAATCTCTTCAAAAGCACTTATTTCTTATGGAAAGGCAGCAGCCGAGTAGATTTTATCTACATTTCGCAAAAGCTTCATATAAGGACATTAAGGTGCAGCCAATGGAAATCTCAGATATTAAAACATATTAGTAAAATAAGCATATACAGGCAAACTTAACTTCAAGTCATCGTATAGATGGTATTTCAATAATGAATTACTGAAAGACAATGAGTATATTCAATTTTAAACAAAGCAATAAAGCACAAACTTTGTATGGCTAATATTACATTTCATCCTAAAAAATTTACTAAAGAAAAAATGTACAAGTCGCAAGAATCAAATTCTATATTATTATAAACTATTAGAAACTTATCATACACAAATGATTATTGATCCTTCATGTATTAATAAAGTAAGATGAATACAAGCCCTGCTATATAAACTGCATTGTTCTTTAATGCAAGGGTAAATCTTTCAAATCAATGAACTAAAGTAGTTATTTTAGAAAAAAAGCAATTTGATCATGTTATGGAAGAACGGAAGTGTGGTGGGAAAATGATAAATCAATTTATAGAAAATGAAGGTAATAAATAAATAGACTAAGAAGCGTATACTGGCATTCACAATCAAAATAAGAATATTTTAATGTCAAAGAATAAAATCCTAATCAGTTTAATATAAATGATACTGAATGCAATAAGTTAGATTCTATACAACAAGCAAATTTAATATTGCCATTTGATAAAAAGTAATAGAAAGCCTGTTCCAGCTAAATAAAAATTCTGCTGTCGGCCTTGATAGCTTATCTGTACTATGGTATCTTATATTTAATGAATTATTAATTCCAGTGTTAATTGAACTTGATAATTATATATAGTAACATCTAAAATCTAGTACAATATTTGCTGAAATATTTGCGATATTGATAGGAGAAGGATAGAATAGATTTAATTGCAATGTTAAAAATACTTAATTATGTTGATGACACATCATGTATTCTAAATTCTTCTCACGAACTTTTTACTTTTTTAAACATTATAAATCAGAATGCTCAGCAATAAAGAATTCAGTTAAATATACACAAAACAAAATTTCTGGTAACTAATAAAATGAAATATCCATATGAAGGAAAATCTGAAATCCATTTGTTTTCAACTCCTTTAACCATGGATAAAATTTATCAACTGTTATGTACTAAGCAAGTGTGTGTTTATGTTGCAATTATTTCCTTTATCATTGAAAATAAAAGAACGATTAAATAAATATATAGGATATGTCTTGTGGCGCGGTGCAATTTTATGTACAAATAGGAAGAACTTATATTTAAAAACAAAAAAGTCTAAACCTAAAAAATGTTATTGTACAGGTGAAACATTATTATTTCATTGCACATTACAGGTGGTATGTCAATACACCGAAGTTTTTTCATGCAAAGCAATCATATAGGCAAGGAAAAAATAATCTACATACACTTTCAGAAATCTATAGTTGGAAACAAAACATGTTATATATTGTATAAAATCTAAGACACGAATAGAGAATTGGTCTGCCAAAGAAATATTTAGTGAAACAGAAAGGTTTAGCAAATTCAAATATACAACAAAACGACATAGTAGATTTTGGAATTTAATTTCGTCAAATTTACTAGATGTCCATGTTCACCCTCATTTACATAATTTAATATTTACACTAATATACAAATTATGGTACGCATTCCTAGATATAATTACAGAAATAGAAAAATAAAACACATAGTTTATAATTTAAAGTTTAAATATTTTTCTCCGACAAGAAAAAATGTGTACTTTACTGCACAAAAATTCCGCATGTTGTTAATAGAAAAAGGTGTATAAAATTAAGATAGGTATGTTCATCAAATTCATGTAAGATCTCAGAACATTCCACTTCACAGAAGAGAAAACGTTATGTCAACTACATACTAGTAATTTATTAATTCACAATTTCTATAATATTTCGCATATATCTAATGGATCACAGTAGTATATATTAGTTTTTGAGTTAATAAATAGTTATTAAAAAGTATTAAAGTGCTCGAATTCTCTATAAAACCAGCTAACAAGGGTTCAAACGCTCTTCTAGTCAAGTTTTTTTACAAAACGATCATGAACATGGAATAAAGGCTTCTCTTACTAAACACTGACTCTTAAAGGATATGGAAGAAAACCTACCGTGACCTACGGTGGAAAATATTTATATAATTACAAACAGCGGTTTCAAAAAAAGAAATGGACAATTTACGAATTTGGTTAGGAAAGTTGTGTTTGTGGACATAACGAGAAAGTTGGAAATGAGTTCAATCTGATGTGATCAGAAGTTGCACAAAATCACCTTCTTCTCCTCACTTGTTATTAATCCATTCACTAAAAATGTTTTCTATTCGTCCTATCTACCGGATCTGCATTAACTGTATCTTATACGGATATAGGTGTAGGTCTTATTTAAAAAACCTGAGAACATTCTACGAAGAACGTGCGCCTGTTGAGACATTGTACGGGTGAATTTATCACGACTTTGTTCCATGGCATTCTCCACACGGTCAATGTTATTTTCAGTACGAGAATTTCGAGGTGATCCTGACAATCGTTTCCTGCTGGCATTGCCTGTCTCACGGAAGTTTTTAAGAGCACGTGGAATTAACTTCCGGGGTGGTGCCTCCTGAATTCCGAAATGCTCGCTGAATCGCCTTTGTACACTGACAGTAGAGCCTTGACTGATGGATGACTTCACACAACGTATATAATTTCAGTTGAAGTCCACGGTATCATGAAAAATCAATACATGCAAAAAATATAGGCATATCAACGACTGTCAATGGTAACCCTTCCAGAACATTTCCCAGATGACTAATTTCTATATTCCATTATAACCAATAACCATCAGAATCACCGGGTCTAACACCTCCTGACTACTTCATTTGGGATTATCTCAAGGTTGCCCACCTTCCACCCCTGATCCAGCACGTATTTTGTAACCTGGAACTTTTATTTCTTTTGGGAGGTATATTTTTCAGTTTATTATTATTATATTGCTATTTGTTTCAACATACAACATTTAGAACAACACAGTACACTTACAAGACGAACACAATACTTCTAGCATTTATAGTTGAGAAGGCTGCTCTTTTCTGTTATTGCTGTTTCCTCCTTCACCTGTAAATATATATATAAGATTTTATTAGTTTTTCCTTGGAATTAGATTTTATTTTGTTTTTATCAGTTTTTCTTGTATGAGTTTATGGCTTTCTTCCTGTAGTCATCGCTTTGTTATTTATTATTTAAAGGTATTTTCTTTTAACTCGCTGAAACCAGTAATATATATATAGTACGACATCGGTTTTAGTTTATTCCGCGGAAATCCAGGCAAGGATCAGTACTCCATAGCTCCTTGAGTGAGAACCTTTTTTTTGTTTTGTTATTTTATTCACACTAGACATTTATTCATATTTCACGTTCATTCATATTCTTGGTTTTTCATCTATTTGCATATTTCTTCCAGTGGTACTGTAAACTTGTATAATATGTCTCGGTCCTCTGAATTTCTTAGTGTATCTTGGGCACTGATGTTCTTTAGTTTTCTTCTCTCTGTGGTGCTTACATCTTTCGTCTCCCTGCCCTCGAGAATTGTGTGTTCTGGTGTGAGTACGACATAACAATGCAGACATTGATTGAACTTCACCAAAACAATGAGGTGAAGTTTGTCGCCGTAGGGAACTTGCCCGGTATGTAGACGTCGGTGATTGCCAGACTCCCAGTTCGAATCTCTATTCTACTGAAGCACAGTGCGGCCGATTAAAAAAACTTGCCAAATTTAAAAAACTCAAAAGATCTCAAAATCTCTACTCGGGGTTTGTGTCGCTGATTACGAACCTGAAGTCAGAGTTGCAAAATGTAACCACCTTAACAACATTTTAACACTTTTAGCGTATACTTAAATGATTTTAAAAAAATGAAATATTACGTTGTTTTTTATAAAAGATTCCTGATTGGCTATAAATTGAGTAATAATTAATAAATACTGGTATATTAGCAAATGCTTGGTTATGTAATAACAGAATTATGTTAAAATTATTTTTTGAAAAATTAGTTTTTATTAATTGTAACCATAAATCAATTTATTGTATTAAAATGTAATTACAAAAATATCGGTTTCATCGTCAGGCGATAAATTTATAGATGCAGCAGTGTCTTCTGATGTCGAACATTCTGAACTTGAAACATCAACTTGTTCATCTTCTTGACTAACTCTCACAGTTGGAGCCAATAACAAACTAACAACTTCAGTTGACAAGCCTCTCTCTGTATATATATCAGGCACACACACACACACACATACACACACACCTACACATACACAAACATATACACTTATGCTATGCCTTCCAATGTTTCCTGTTTTGCGGTTAGATTTGTGAAAAACAACATTGCACAATGCTTCTATCTTTCGCTTTGCGTTTAGTCGTTCATTCTAATAAATGGGAAGGTTTGCCCCATTTATTGTAACCTACTCTTGGTCATACACCTTCATACCAGATTTCGTTTTTCTAGCTTCAGTGGTTTGAAAAAATGTTTTTTTCGGCGCCCACTTTGGATTGAAGATGATGACTTTCAAAAAGTTGTAATATTTTCCTAAACTATTCGTCATGATACACCTCTATGCCAAACTTCACATGTCTAGCTCAACGGTGTGGATAATTGTTTTTCTTGGGTCCGCCATTTGGATCCAAGATATATTTTGTAATATTTTCTTAACCTACTAGTGATGATGTACCGTCATACCAAATTCCGCTTGAATAGCCCTACCGGTTTAGTCTTTGTATTCTATAAAACAATTGTTTTTTTGGATCGAAGATTGCGACGTTTCAAACTTTCGGAGTTTTTCTTAACCTACTAGTAATGATGTACCATCATACCAAATCTGGTGTTTCTAGCTCCAGTAGTTTGACCTAGGAATTATGATGAGTTAGTCAGTCAGTCAGTAATCCTGGGGAAATATAATATGTGGTTGTCAAGAAATTGAGTAAAAAAACACCGGGGCAACTTCGGGTAGCAATTTCTTTTATATTGATGAACATATATTTGACTATAACTTAAAATAGGTCTGACAGCGGAGCAACATAACGTTTTCATAAAAATAACGTATTTTAAAGATTTTATTTAATAAAAATCAATAACAATTATTGTTCCACTAGTAATTTATATTTGATAAATTATTATTTTGTTCATTTTTTATATTCTACGTATTTTCAGACGTTGATTCTATTTTATTTGTTTATGATTTGCTTCTAAAGTTTTTATATAACTTTCAACAGGTGCGTCCTTTACTGCCTCATTAACACAATTTATGACAATCGAACAAAGGTAGCTTTGCGACTCCTATTCTCGGACAGGTAAAAGGAAATAAATACTTTTATAAAGGAATGTTTGTTATTACAAATGTACTGTAACCAACCCAACATGAAAAATCCCTAACTAGTTACTTTTTTGGACTTTTGGCCAGCTTTTTTGGAATCGTGCGAGGGAAGAAGTCATAAATTTTCTTTCCTTTGTTGAAATCCCCCATTGGTCTTGCTATTCTTTTAATTTTTCACCTCTGAGTTGATGTATGTCCTCTACTCTGTACTTTAGGATATCTATTGTTCTTTCATTTATTTTTCATGAGCCAGTAACCTGCAGCCTTATTAGACTTACAGATACATCGGCGGGGTTGCAGTGGCTACCTGCATGTAGGGCCTGCGTCGAAGTTGTTCTAAACACCCCCGCGGATCTCAGGAGAAAAATTCTTTGTGCTCTGTTTACTTCTGTTGCTTGTACTATATCTAACATTCTGTCAGGACGCGCTTGCTCCGTTTGCCATTATTGTTCTAATTATTGCATCGTGGCACATTTCAACATTGTCTATAGTGTATATAGATTTTTGGGCTATTGTTATAATTTTATTTGAGTTTAATTGCTTTTGTTTTGACTTCTATTGTGTTTCCTAAAATTTAATATTCCATAAATATTGTTCTTACATATTTGAAGTATTCTATCCATTTTATTAGCTAGTTATTGATATGTATTTTACATATTCTTTACCAGCTAAGTTTTCCTTTACATTACAAAAAGTTTTACTTTTCTAGTGATATTTTAAATATATTTTTACTAAACATTGATGCTACGTTTTTGTAATTTTCTTCGATTTTAATTGCATTTGTCCTCTACTGTTATCTCATGACACGACCACAAGGTCATCTGCTTACCACACTACTGCATTTCGTTAAATTTGTTGAGCTCGTCGAGACAGAGCTGGCACGTGATGTCCCAGAATACCAGCCTTAGTACCGATCCTTGGTGACGACACCCTTTTGTTGGTATTCTTTCCATTACTCTTCCGGCAGATTTTATTATTACCTTTTGTCCTTCGAAATATTTTTTAATTAGGTAACACAGATCTGGATGTATTTTTAGATTCTCCAGCAGTGCCAGTCCCTACGGATTATCGAAGACGACCATTATGACAAATATTCCCAACACATATCTATTGTTCGTATTTTTTATATTGTACATCAGAAAGCCCTGCAGAGTTTATTAACTGAAACAAAGCATCTATAGGGAGATTGCAACCATTTCAGTTGATATCCTGCACTAGGCCATGGTGGGGATGACAGAGGGAGACCACGAAAATTTTATTCCTGGTTTTAGCCAAGGGCGCCGATCTCGGGGGAGGGGATTGGGGGCCAGGGAACCCTGATGGGATACCCAAACGAAAAGGTGAAGTCGGTTCTCCTATTTCTACAGTACATGGTCATTCGTTTTCCCCTTCTACTAAGCTTATCTCCCTTTGGTAAAGCTATTTCATTGATAAATCCCTCTCTGAAACTCGTGTGCTACAGTACTTATATAAATTACATCGCGTATAATATATCTTCCCTGGCTAAAGGAGTTAATTCGTGCATTACTTGTGTTGTTTCTGGATTTTCGTGCATAATATCGATAAAAACCATTTAGAAAAGAAAAGAATGAAAGAAAGGAAAAATGAAAACGTCATTTTCTGTCGTTTAAGGATCATTGATCGTGATTTTGTCATATACAAACAATTTCGGGTAAAGCTAGGCTAGGCTAAAGTAGAGATTTCTCTCTGTATGAGAGATAGTGACCCTCTTTTGTTGTTGCCTTTCAGAGTAAAGACACTGTATTCTAAAAGGAGTGGTTTCCTCTCCAAAAAAACAATCAGCATCTGTGTAAACACGTGCAGTATACCCTGCTATTTAGTGTTTTCCCTTGGGGTTGATGAGATGACACTATAAGAAGATAGTGGGACGTTACAAAATTTAGAGAGTACCTGTATATAATGAATGAATGATTTATTTATTGCATTGCTATAAATAGATAAATTGCTAGTAAAGGACTGATGGAATAATTATGTTTCTTTACCAATATAAATAAATAAGTAAATGGGCATATACAAATTTATAAAATTATCTTCAGACGCTGCAATTGCTCATCACTTATAGTAACAATATTATAGTCACTTATAGTGAAATTATAGTTAAGTAGCAATAAAATATGATAGAAAAATTCCTTAGATAAGGTTATATATATAACTTTAGATAATTGGTTAAAATTGCTAAAGTGATTTTATTCAATTATATTTTTCCTTCTATCCTTTGGCTCATGCAACCCATGAGACTGAGTTTTATAGGCAGCAATACGTAGAATTATACTGTCTAAAATATGGTTACATTATGTTTTATTATGTAAAAAGAGCTCCAATATTTTTTTATTGAATTTAGATCTCCTTAAATATGAGGGTTGTAATTAAAACAGTGACAGCATAGGTAGTACAAAAATGTATTTAACTCATATACAAACTTGCATTATATCCATCCATATAAACACCCGCGAAGATCTGAACTTTTGTTGAATATCTTCGAGGCGTTGCATACCGTCAGTCCGGTTATTTCTGTTCATTGCAGTATATCAGAAAACTGGATGACCCCGAGCGATTCTTTCAATAGTGGAAACAAGTCAAAATTGCAAGTATTCATGTCCGAGGGATATGGAGGATGTTTCAAGACCTTTCAATGCCACCTACACAACAATGTAGACATACTATCCGCCACATGGTAAAGCAAGATGTAAGGTGGATTTTTCCGCAATAAATGTGAACGTACGCGCCGCACAGACGGTCCTCAAAGAATCAGATAGTGCTCTGCGGTAACAGTTTCACCTTCGGGTACAGCTTGACAAATGGTGGTACTATCAATATGATACGCCACTTTCAACATGACATTCAGCCTACCTGGTTCCTGATGATTCTTTTCTACGCTCATTCGATTCTCGCCTTAGTTCGGACTCGTACGCCAGTGCCCACGTTTCGTCAATGACCATATTATGCAGTAGAAATTTGGTTCCTTCATTACAACATCTGTCTAGATGGTCACAAGATGCTACGTATCGGTGTCATTTCTGTACTTCAGTGAAGGTGAATACAACGTGATGCAATTTTCCTCAGAATTAGCCTCTTTTTCAATATCTACCAGTGTTTGATGATTGACACCAACTAATTCTCGGACAGTCCATTGGCGAACTACTGAAAAGAAGTCCGCTCTAAGTCCAGCTGCTCATTAGAAATGGACGGCAACCTGTGTAGAGTCTATCCACTGACACATTCCGACTCTGACGGAACACACATATAGTCGCGATAATTCTTCAAAGCCTTGATTTCAGGAACTGGAAGACAGGGTACTGCTCAAACAGTTGAGGTTAACCAAATATTTTCACCTTCTGTTACAAAGGTTCCGGCAAAATATTTTCTTCGGCGTTGCCACTTATTTACCTATTTCACACTTCAATTCACTGCTGCTGGGTCTTTCTTTTATTATACTGTTTTTTTTTTTAATTTTAAATCTATGAAGTACAAGTTTATTACTTTTTCCTCAAACAGAATTGCCAAAATTGTTCTCTTTTAACCTAAGGTCACAATGTTCTCTGAACTTCACCAAAGGAAGAAAGAATTGTTATGCCATTTCAAGAAAAGTGACAAGGTTACAAATGAGCATTCAAAGAGGGGAGAGAGAAGGGGAAGAGGAAGAAGAGAAAGGAGAAGAAGAATATTGAAAGAGGAAGTGGCAACATTCGGATAGGAAACTACAGAAGAACGTACGAGATTCGTACCAGACGGTTGAAATTTGGATCTGAGCATGAGATGAGACAGGGCTTCCTTGTTTTAAGCGCGATCCATCGTGCCACCGTCCAATACTGTAATGCATCATTTACACATGTTTCACGTAAAACATGTGTAAATGATACTGCGTATCACGTAAAACGTATCACGTAACCGTATCACGTAAAACATGATACGGTTACATTCCATTGCATTTGTGCCTCGGGCCACCTGTATTTTAATCCACGATCGCTGTTCCACTTTTGTAAATATGATTTAAAGCTGTACACACAACGCGGTTCACTTTAATTACATTTACACATAATAACACTCGCTGCACTGACAACTTCGGACTCTCTGTGTATCGATACGGGCTCCAAATAACGCCGCTCACTGCTTGATAGCGGAAGCGCGGTGTTGTCTCTACTTTCCTATAGTATTGCCACTATTTAATTTACAACCCTCGTATAAAAGTTTGAGGTTAAAATGTTGACACCAATGTTCAGAGCTGAATGAATAATAAACAGTTCTGAATTTGCAGAATAAAATTATAAATAAAACATGTTTGAAATACATCAATTTTATTATGGTCTATTTTGCTTTCGTTACTCCAAGCAATAATAGTGGATTCAAATTTTGGCCTAATCTTGTATAAGAGCAGGAAAGTGGACATCCTCGCAATTTCATTCTAATGATTAAGGATATAGCCCGTGAGATTTCTGGTCTCACTGGTGAATTTGATTATTATATAAACTCATTAAATTTGACTTTGAAATCATAAATGACACAACACCTAAATTCTTAGTGCTATTAACTTTACTTACGTTGAACATTATTAATAGTACACTTGCTAGCGTAATCTTTTTTTTTTAATTTATATTTTTTACTTTCGAAATATTTATTTTCATATATTTTGGTTGCAAGATTTTTCTACAATCAGCACGTCTTCCTGTAAGACTTCTTGCTCCCTATTGTTGTTCCCTAATTATATTTTATTATTTATATTTCATTTGTTGTTACGCATTGAAGCAAATACACAATTTAATTACATGAACCATTCATAAAATTAAACTGACTCGAAGAAATTAATTTATTTGTAACAAATTGACTATTACTAATAGATGATGGTTTCATGACTATTGAATTTAAAAGTCTTTGTGAGAAAATTTCTTGTATGTAAGTCTGAAATTAAGTAAACTAGTTCTGTTGTAGATTTATGGATCAAGGTAATATGTTATATAATTATGATTTTAAGTTCATGATGTAATTTTCATTCTCACTAACAGGAACTTTCTTCACAAGCATAAATCATTGGATTTAAATGTGTAACAATTATTGTACACATTTAATTACGTGTATAATAATTGTTGTGCATGACTTGCAATGAACAAAATAATTAGTATAGAGTCGTGTCTTGTGTGAGTTTATGATTAATGCTTGTTTTCCGTTAGCTTAGAGTCATGGTGATAATAGAATTACCGAAACACGAATTTGCTATGTAATTCTTAAATACTGCTGCAGTTTTTCAGTTGAATAAATTAATTAATGTAACAATGAAATGTACTAAATCGTTTAGCTCAGTTGGAATCACTTGTCTCCCATCTTGCGCCTCCCCTGTTTGCGGATACAGAAATGCTGACCAGATACGGTGCGTAGCAAAATTAGCGGTGTGTGGGGGATGCGAAGGGGGCGGAGCAAAACCAGTACCGTTTAGGATCTACAAAGGCTAAGGGAAGATAAATCCAGTAAAAGAATATCCTGGTGAAGGTAAGCAACTTCACTATTACCACCTTGAAGATAAAGATAAACTGCATTCCTCTCCGTCAAGCCTGAACTGAGGGAGAAGCGTTTGAGTGTTCTCCTCTAGCTATTCCTTATCGGGAATATTTATCATATTTATTAATATATTCCTTTCGATTCTGAGTGAATGGTAGAAATTAGTGCCACAGCTAGAACGGTTTTGAAAATGTTTTTGGGCGAACACTTTGAATCCAAGATGGCGACTTTTTCAAAATGTTGCAATATTTTCCTAAACATCGTTATAATACACCTTTATGAAAATTTCGTATTTCTAGCGCAAACTGTGTTGAAAATGCTTTCTGGCAGCCATTTTGAATCCAAGGTGGTGACTTTTCAAAATGTTGTAATATTTTTTCTAAACTAATCTTAATAATACACCTTTATACTAAACATCGTATCTCTAAATCAAACGGGCTTGAAAATGTTTTGGGCTGCCGTTTTGAATACAAGATGGTGACTTTTTCAAAATGTGTTATTTTCCTAAATTACTCTTGATAATACACTTTTATGCCAAATCTCGTATCTCTAGCTGAAACGGTGTTGAAAATTAATTTTTGGAGCCCACCATTTTGGATCCAAGATGGAGTCTTGGAGACATTTTGTAATATTTTCGTAATTTAATGGTGATGATGTACCGTCATACCAAATTTTGTTTTTCTAACTCCAGCCGTTTAGGCTGTGGCACCATGAAATCTTTGATTGCCGGAGAAAGGGCACATGACATGCATACACAATTTTCACTATATTTTCACGCAAACTTTGATTTCTATGAGGTTAGTTAACCGTTTTCAAATCTGATTTTATGCGCTTTATACTGGTGTCAACGACATAAATATTCTTTCACTGACTTCTTAGTAATATTCAACCTAAATCTTTACCAGCTGTTTACCAAAAATGCGTTTTTGCGCTATGTGCACTTCTTCCGGCAATGTCCTCTATTCTCTGCATGCTCTTTTCTTATCTTAACTTCCTTTTTTCGGAGCAAAAAGAGTAATTAATTTTCATTTAATATATCTCTATTAGTTTTATTTAATACACTAAGATATCATCAATATATCACCTAAACGCAATAAAATGGTCCCCAATATTACACATAGGAAAGAACGTTATTTAACCGTCCAACCGTTATAAAATGTCTCAATCTTTCAATGTCAACTTAAAATACTAATTTCTTTTCAATTGTCTTGTGTGACTTTCTCGAAAACAATATCTTTGACCAATTTACTAGTCAATATCAATATTAAATTCGAGAGAGTAACCACTAATCATGCAACAGGGGCTGGGAGTTTCGGGTTTTCATTCAGTATTAAGTGTACTGCCTGATCTGTACCAAGCTGCTGTTAAAATATAATATGCATCGTTTGTTAACACCTTTCGTATTAACTAAGCATTCTTCGAATTCCACTAACAATAAGTAAGACTTCCTGAGTTCAACTCAGTGTAGTAATTGAATGGGGTTAGGGGGAAATTTCTCAGACACCTTTTAAATACTTCCCCAGAATCTCATTGCCTTTGTGCTTTCCAGGGAGGGATCTTGTTAATAGCTTGATGAACGATAGCAAATCACTGCAAAACTAACATAAAATAAAAGTGAAATAATCTTCAAATTACTGAAATAGAATCTGAACTCAGAAAGCAGTACAAAAGTTTTATACCACTGATTTATCAGTATCATTTTCAACATATTTGGACAGAAACATTTTCAACATCTTTGAATAGTCAAGACCGTCAGATGTCTTTCGTTGTTCAGTACGTTGGAAATTTTTGTGTTGTGATCAATGGCTATTAGACAGTTTGAAGTAATGAAGTGATAGAGAAAGATAGATGGTAGGATGACCACTGTTAGACTAACAATATTTTTAATAACGCAGCTAAATATAAAATGGCAAGTAATGGTACTTCCATTAAAGGATGTGTTGAGTGTCGAAGTTTGTAGAAAGAAAATATTTTTAACAAACATAAACAAATAATTTATGTGAAAGAGTTCATATTGTTTTATGTCAAAGAACGAGATTTATGTACTGTATAAGTTATCATGGCCAACTGGCACTTTAAAATGCTCTATGCTGAGTAACGTGTGTTGTTTTTGGTTGATAATTTCTAAACTGATCCAGAGAAGTCAGATTTATGCTTCCTGAATTACAGGACCAACAATCCCATTTTTGGTGAGGATCTAAAGAAATTTAATCGGTTAGAGATACTGCAAATTTCCATGGCACAAAACGAGCGGGGTTCCACTCTTACGACTTTACAGATTATCAGTGTTTAAACGTACTTAGTGTTAGAACACTCTCCAATGTGTTATTCATTAATATCAATGGTCTTCCGTCAGAAAACTCAACGCAACATCTTTACGATCATTGAAAGCTTTTTACCCAAAATGGAATGAAGTGTTGCTGCTAATTTCGGATTTAGTCTATCACCAATTAGGCGTTAGAGTTTGGAGCAGAATTTATTTACTCTTTCTGTCTATGGCTTACGGAATACTCATGTTCATCGCCTAAGTAGCAAACGTACGCCATAGGATTCTATTCTAGGCAACCAGTTCTCATCATGAACACCCACTTCTCGAAGATTCCTTCTAACAATTTAAATAATTCAAAATTTAATTTCTTTTAAGCATTTACACGTAATATTTATGATAAGCTAAATCGCAAAAGTAATTTAGCAAAGTAGCTCATCTTAAATTACTTTTTGATGCTGATTTCAGACATGACCTTAGATTATTTTTGTGACGTAAGCTTATTGAAAAGTGGGAGTCGTAATTTTGGGGCCGACCGGATAGCCGTAAGGTCTAAGGCGTTAGGTCAATGACTCGAAGGTCTCGGATTCGAGTCCCGGCAGGGGCATGGGTGTATTTTAAGTAGAACGTGACGGATAATCGTGGTCGAAGTTAACAGTTACTAGGCTGATCCATATAAAATAAAGTTTACCAAAGTTTTAATTTTTGAAAATGGATAGAATTGATATTATTTTATTTCAAGTTTCATTTGTGTATGTGCTTTATAAGCAAAGCCGATAATGCCAAACAATCCTATTAAGTGTACTACTTTATGAACGAATAAAATCAACAGAATAGCTTGTTTACAAATCTTCACGTTTGGCTCAAAGAAATATGTCTAATAAACATGAAATAGTTTCCAACTTTACAATTTAAGTGCAATTCTTTCATCTTTATTTTTTCTTTAAACAGGGAACGAAATAATTACATTTTTGTTCTTCTTATTTTGATGAAGTGTTGCTTCATATTCTTCGTTTATGCCACTCAGATCTTGTTGAAACAGCTCAATGGCTCTGGAGAAACTGACACTTACATTGCAATTTCAACTGTTAAAAATATCTTAATACGTTTTCAATCATTACAGTATTTTGTAGCTAGCATCTTTTGCTTTCCAGAAAGGTTTTAACAACATACCTTAATTACATACATGCATATTTATCAATTGTGTTCATGGATTTTGAAATCCTTAATTTTTCATTACTTTGTGGATTTGGAAACCGGCAAAAATGTTACTTACGGACGCAGTAACGCCAAAAAGAATCGAAATAAGCCAAGAAGAAAGGAATCCAACTTCAAATGTGTTTTAAGAGGACTTTGTAATCACAGTTTCTTTTAAAATATATTTAAAACTCACAGACAAATGAGAGTAATGATGTTACTTTGGAAAGCAGAATAAATAATACACTATATATCTATCAAATTAACTAATGCAAAATTAGTAAAAGTTTGCTATTGAAGATATATTTGAAGGCCTGTCATCCTTACGAATCTTCAAATATTTCGGTTAAAAGAGTGAGCATCAAAATCTGATTAAATTAATTTCATAAATGTTCATAAATAAGTTTTTCAAAATTTTAATATTGAACTGGATTTGTTTGTAATTTTTAAATATTTAAAACAAAAAGTGTGAATAACAAGATCTAAAATCGGATGAGGGCGTAAATTATTACTTTAGAAGAACGTATATACTATGATTGGCTTATTCATACTTTGTATACATTCTAGAAGCTATATTCAAAACTATGTTCAGAAAGAAATGTGTGTTAAAAAAGTTACTTGATGATACAATAACGTTTGTTATTTGTGTTTATTATTAATGTTTTTATAAAGTTAGTTTCGTGGGTTTATATTGCCGTATTTGTGATTACATAAATTAACATAAATATGGCAATAAACCAGGAAATGTAGGTACAGAATCCTAACTAGTCCCTGATGAAATCATGTAGTGAAAAACAAAAAACCTACACCAATGTATGAAAAATATGAAAATAGAATAGCAGAGAGTATAGGGCCATTATAGAACAAAGGGATTACAAAACGCTCAATTAGTATAGAAACACAAACTCCTCCTCCAACCTCAAATTGCTTCAATTTTCACACTGCTTCAACTAAGCAAGACTTGCGTCTTTGACTAAGTGCCAGTGTTTCTACTACATGATGATACACAAACTGAAGCTTCCAAATAAGAAAATACGTTAATTAAACGTTACTGTTTAAAGCATAAGAAAATTTATGTACACTATTTCGTTTGTAACATTTGTTTCTGAATTCGGTTTGATACATTAATTCACTTCAACTATCGATAAGATTGCACGTTTCAATTAAATGAATACGTTCTTCTGGAGAAACACTGAGAGTAGCAGAACATTTAATTACAGGACTGTGTGAATATTGGTTTTATTTCACTATGTTTACAAGGAAATGCTGAGACGCATTCTCTTCCAGGCAACACAGAAGAAAACAAGCAGACAGGAGCAAATTTACCAATTTGGTTACGAGTCATAAATAACGGTTTTAGCGTCAACTACATTTTCCATTCTTACGTGTTATGTACCTCAATCGTTGTAGCTGCTGAACCTTTTATTTAGTTTCTCAGCTGCTTCTTTACCCATAACGTTATGAAAGAAAAAATTAAGAACGAGTAACACTGACAAATTATGTTTAAGTGAGAAAATTTCCCACAATTTAAATTCTGCTCTGAAGTCCGTTTACAAGTTCGGTTTGTCATTTGTCCTGTATTAATAAACACATAAAAATTTCTCAATGCTCAGATTAGCACTGGAGAGTACTGTTAACCTGAATATTTCGTCAGATCGTCTTATAGTTTTATATACATAGAAACGGCAAATGTTCCAGACATGTGATCAGCATCATTTTTTCATATTTTTTTCTGGTCTCTGGCTTCCAGAACAAAAAAAAATCTACTTATTTACACAAGAAAAATATGAACTTTGCATTTTCTTTTTAAAGGAAAGGATGAAGGATATAATTATTTATTCATGTTGCTTAGTTCTTTCTCAAGTATTTTGAGAGTTAAATACACGTTTAACGAAGAGTTACAGCATATGTAGTTACTATTATGCAAGGATTAAACCTTCTCATAAGAACACAGGCTTTTGTGAATGTGTATCATTCACTAAACACGATTGGGAATCTATTTAGCATTTAGATAACTTCATGGTCTTTTCCATGTAAAAGTTAGTAAAGGTGAGAAAAGTCCAACAGTTTGATAGTGTATCGATGTTACGTTAGGACAATTTGTGAAACCGTTCATTAACTTCCTGAAATGCATATAAAATGCAACGTGTTATATTAATACTCCATAAATTTACATTAACTTTAATTTTATAGTCCGAATTCAACCTCTTGTTCTTGTGGTAAAAGATTGGTGACTTTGGATTGTTGTAACAAATGGTAAGGGGTTCGAGGACTATCCATCCTCATGGAGGACCATGGCTGAGGATTCTTCATATTTCCCTTACAAGGGACATTATCTAAGTGTTTTCTTGAAAATTTGCATGTTTGTATAGAAGTTAAAGTTAACAGACATGTTTATTTCTTGTTGTTGTTGTTTAGGACTAAAAATCGGAGAAAGACCGTTGGGAAGTATGACAGCGACTTGGGTTCAAGTCCCGCTTACCTAATTTTTTTTATTTTATTCTTGTTATTGTATAGAACTATTGTGGTATATATTAATTGTGTAAGGAAATAGGCTGGCCAGCTGTGTATATAAAATAATATCTTTCTTTTAGTAGGTACTTGTATAAAAGTGTATTTTATGAATTATTTGTGTACTTCAAAATTATCTATAATCTGGTAATGTAAGATGTATATGGAAAAGGAAACATATTGACGTAATCTATAGCATAGATTGTTTAGTGTCATTGGAAAGAGAATTTAAATTGTAATTTATCTATGTTATTGTGTACTATCTAATCGTTTGTATAACCTTTCTATTGGATTTATTAATTTTTTATTACAATTTTAGTCACAGAAAACAACGTTACCCTGTTCTCGTTTGGTCAGTTTGCATCTGCCAATCCGGAGAAGACGCTCGGTCCAGTTTGAAGTAAGATTCCCACCTGGGAGGGATGTTTGAAGCATGCGTGTTAGATATTTATGGACAGAGCGCGGACTTTTCTTAGCAGTTCAATAGCGATTCGCAATGGACAAACATCGGATGCAGAACTATTAGGGACTTTATTTGCTATTTGTTTGGATTTGTCAGTCATGGTAACTTCATGAAATAGTCTTAATCTAAGAATTGAGCATAGTAGCGTACTCGGCCTTGTTTAATAGTTACTTCGTTTTGCTTTTTCTTTTCCTCTTCTTCTTCTTTTTTTTTAGAAATGTAACCTTTATTCGTAATTTTGTTTCCTTTTTCACGTATCTGAAGGTAGGGATAAGTTCTGCAAATCGGTTACTCGTTTTCGAAGTACAAGACTTCAATATCCAGACATGTCAGCATACGTCGAATGATCCTCCCATTTTCTGGAAACAATGGGCTTTATAATGCAGTACGACTCGCTAATTTTTTAAAACTTGCTTGCTTTCGATGACAATACAATATTCAATCATTAGATATAAGATAGAATGATCCAGTTAACTGTAATTAATTAATTAAGAAGATAATTGGAAATTATCATTAAATGCACGCAACGCCGTATCTAATGTGTGAAGTTTGAGTAGCCTATCTCGCAGAGAGATATTCATATTCATCTATTATACATAAAAAATAATTAAAAAGGATTTTTTAAAAGAACATGCTATTTTAAGATAGACTAAAAAGTAAAAAAATAATAAGATAAATTTAATTAATCTGATGAATTGGAAAATAAAAGCGTGGTGATCTTGCTTACTTTATCATAAAATCATATCTAAAAGAAAAACACGCTTTTATTTTCCAACTCATAAAGGTAATTTAATTTATTTTTTTTTATTTTTAGTCCATTTTAAAAAAGCGTGTTTTTCTTTTAAAAAAATCATTTTTTAATTAATTTTAACATACTCTGTAATCATGTTTCGTCTCTGGTACAAATCTTGCAACGTTAACTCAACTCATTTCCCGACGTCACATAAAGGAGAAATTTTGCACAGCGACTTCTTTATCCTAAAATAAATACTTGCCTGCGCCGCGGCTGGTTTTGGCTGGTTTGAGAACATTTTAGGATTTGGGACACAAAATACTAGCTGGAAAAAAAATATGAACACCGAAATAACTGGAAAATAATAAATAAAATAAATTAAAAAAGGATTTTTAAAAAAAAAATTAAAAAAAGGCCTTTTTTTTTTTTTTTAAAAAAAACACGCTTTTTAAGGAAAAAAATTACTAAAAAGTAAAAAATAATAAATTTATGAATCGGAAAAAAAACGTGGGTGCTCTTCCTTGTTATATATGAAGAAGACAATAAAAAGGAATGGTTAAAGGCTATATTAACAGAAGGACCAGAGAAGAGTAGTCGAGCGAATAACGTCAGTTAGTTAAAAAGTTAAACTTTTCATTCATGATCCAGATATTCTATATCATTTTCTTCGTAAATCAAAAATGTATATACAAAAGTCTTTTAAACAGCTTCTACAGCGTATATGTAAATCTAATATTTTCAGAAAGGGTCTTCGATCTGCCCTTACAAAGAATACATGAATTATTAATCCGAATGCAAAACACTCCGTATCAAAAACAAAGCCAATTTCCCAAGTAGTACAGAAAAGAGAGATGTTTCAGCATATGGAGTTTTGATATATAACATTGGCCAAGTTGTTTCCCAAGTAGTTCTCATATCGATTTAGCTAAGTTTTATGGAACAAATGAAACTTTCCTATACTGCTTACATGACTGGGATTGTTTCAGGAACTTGGCCAACTGTAATTCTACTGGCACCTACCTACTTAAACACTGTACTGTTCGATTAAATTCCAGACCAGTTCTTGAAACAATCCCAGTCATGTAAGCAGTATAAGAAAATTTCATTTGTTCCATAAAACTTAGCTAAATCGATATGAGAACTACTTGGGAAACAACTTGGCCAATGTTATATATCAAAACTCCATATGCTGAAACATCTCTCTTTTCTGTACTGCTTGGGAACTTGGCTTTGTTTTTGATACGGAGTGTTTTGCATTCGGATATCACAACTTTTCGTAAATTTATTTTTCTATATAGGGGTAGGTTTGGGGGATTGTTAGTAGAGGAAGCTGTTGCTGCTACTCGTTTCTAAAAAGATCAGGTTGATACAATTTGAACTATATGTAACATACTGTATATCGGATCACTTTATTTTAAGGGGAACATTTGGGGGTTGATGTGGTTTGTTGGTATGTTAGCGATTCTGACTACTCCTTTCAAACAGATCTCACTGAGACGATTTCAACGATTAGGAATATTCCATATGATAGAGCATTTAACTTCAGGGATAGTTTACAGGCGTTAATGGAGCTGTTGTCCTCCCCTAGGAGTCGTACCCCTAAATTATAACTTTTCAGAATAGGACCGTATTATTGCAAATTTTTGCCTTTCTAGCTAATATTGGAGATCATGCTGAAGATTTATGTCGAAGAATAAATTTGAGGGGCTATTGTTCCCCTCCCTAGGGGTCATATATATAGTTTTGGACTTTTCTGGAAATGAACAAGTTGATCTTATTTGTTTTAAAAAAATGCTTTTATAGATAATCAAAAAGATGGCAGAACAGGTATATTTGCTATACAATTTGAAGTACTGCTGTGTCCCTCCTAAGGGGTCACACCCCCGTTTTGTGCTTGTCTGTAGGTTTACAAATTATCCCCTAAGCATGTGTAAAATTTTATATTTCTAGCTAGTCGGGAACATGTAAGAACATTTATGTTGATTTTACAATTTGAGGGAATATCTTGCCCCCTAGGGGTCGCACGCCAGATTTTGGACTTTTCTGGAGCTTTACATGTTACCCCCTAAGCATGTGTA
>JAGDQP010023750.1:0-22527 GCA_022664845.1 Lepisma saccharinum | reverse complement strand
TGTGTGTGTGTGTGTGTGTGTGTGTGTGTGTGTGTGTGTGTGTGCCGCTAACAGACTCATTTCTTAGAGTCACTCGAAGAAGTACCATTCTTCCTGATCAAGCAAATGATTGCACGAAGATAAAATAAATTAGACCTGTTTTCTGATGCCGATTTTTTTTTCCAAGTAAAACAAATAGTAATTTTCGTATGATCGGAAGATTTATTTATTTATCGCCTTCCTTACACTAACGAGTTTAGTGCCATTCACGGAAAATGTTGATTTATGTATGCCCATTCCTTCTCTATTAATGTATTGGTCAACAAGCTTCTGCAGCAGAACACTGGTTGCCCAACATTTCTTACAATATTCTTTAAACAATTGCATGCCCGCTACATGCATCGCATTTATTTTAACTTGCATTGACTGAAACTTAAGAAAGAAAAGTTAACTATATAAATACCGAAACAAGCAGTTGGTCAGCATACGATCGCCGATAACAAAAAGTTATCATTAAAGGAACAATAGTTTGATCATATAAATTCACGCACATTCCTTTTAAAAACATTCAAACTCTGGTTTCATACATAACATTAATCTTTTCATTCCAGTTGAGCCTGCGACATATCTCAGCTATTTTTATTTTTTCCCCTGCAAGCAGAAAATTCAGCTCTTGATCAGAAAAACTCATTCTTAAAAAAAACTTTGTATTTTTCACTTATGTAAACCCTCCACAGGTCGTCTATAAAAGGGGCCTCACGCAGAACCAACACGGAGTTCGACTAACACGGCGTTGAACCAACACTCCGTTGGACCAACACTGTGTACGATCAACAATAAAATTGACAACGCCCCAGATATGTAAAACCCAAAAATATAATAAAAAAATATTATCTTAAATTATGTTTTGGGTGCCTGTGTAGAACCAACACCGGAATGAGACCAACACTTCGTAGAACCGACGTTGGATCAAAACTACCTAGAACCACAACGGCGCGCGGCATTTGACCAAACCAGGATTTTCGTCTGGAGTGTTGGTCGTACGCCGGTTTGTGCTGATTGAGAGACTGTTTGTCGTACTAAGTGTTGGTTCAACGCCGCAGCCCTGAATGTTTTACCCGGGGTAAGTGTTCGAAGATGTGTTTTCATATAACCCGGAAGGAAGTAATCGAAAGCAGTCAGAAAGTAACACCGCGTGCCGACGCACAGAACGACTGAGGCTTGCTTCACTCCGGCAATATTTTCTAACGTACGCAATCTCAGCACAGTGCGATTTCTTCATCAACTTAGGGCCCAGTTTCTCGAAGTTCTTTACTTATGTTTTGATGGCATGGGCGGAAGATGTCGGATCACAACGTGGAATATTGAAATGATACCGAAATATATGCTACTCGGAAACGTAGCTCTAATTATTTTTGTAATACGCTAACACGGCCAGTGTTCGACGCACACCAGTCTACGACTCCATTAAAACTAAATAGTAATGTGTGACGTGTAAGGTGAGGGTAGTAGCGTTCTAAGAATTACACTACAATGATTGTTTTCAGTATTGTAAAATCATCCGAATCAATGGCGCGCCCTAGTTTTTAATTGGGCCCTATTGTGTTAAAACGCAAGCTATGAAATGTAACAGAACTTACGAGATTTCCCTAATTAATCCTTTTTAATGGTATAGATACCGGAAGGGAAGGTGACGAAAACAGTCGCAATCCGTATTTTGACAAGTCCAAGAAAACGTAAACAGAGTTTGTAGCGGTACTAGATTTAAAGCTGCTCGATAAATCGAAACGTCGATTACAAACCTGAAGTCATTTTCTTTCTGTCTGTTTTTATTGAGGCACTAGTCTGTGTTTGCGATACTAAAGAAAGTTTTACAGCAAAAATGGTTGGATTAACATAAGCTCTGAATTATAATTCGAAGTTGTTTCGTCGCTATGTTTCACCGCCTAAGATAAGAAAATTCGAAAGTGTCATGGCAAAATTTAACGAAGCAAATAAAGAATGAAAAAGCTTTCCAGCTGTCGTAAATTATATAAGTCCTCTCGGATTATCATCCAGGTGAGATGTATGGTGTTCAATATTTCGCTCCCTATCATAAAACAACATAAGCTACGGTCAACCAATCAGAGGAATGGCTCATTAGAACAATCACAGGCACATATGATCTGGTTCAATCAGTGATGCGGAACTTTTAGTCAATCAGAAGCAGGGCCGATTTGAGGGGTGTTCGAACTGTTCTCCCGAACAGAGGGGCGGCAACCATTTCGGGCAAGAATATATCGAAATGGGTAAAATAGTATAGCGCAAAAATTGCGAGAACTATGATTTTATATTTATTTTACTTCATTTAATTTCACTTTGTTAGTTGTTTATATCTTCAGTTAGTACAAATTTTTGAAGCAAAAGTTTTTTATTAAAAGTTTCAAAATAGCAATAGAATCATTACCTTGGTATACTTCAGTAAGTAAGCTATTTTTTATGATAAATCAAACAGTAAATATGAATTTATTCTTACTACTCATACGTATTAATTAACTACTTCAAAAGTACTCGCGCTCTATGTTAAATTAAATAGTACGCCAACATGAGGGCGTCACAAATTGCTGAGTTGAGTTGTTTCGAGACTTTAGCATTGGAATATCAGATGAATTGATGAATTTGCTATTGTTACTGTATGAGTTTGGAAAATTAAACTGCTATTTATGAAAGCGCATCGAAAATTTGAAACAGAGCGCCGACTGAGTTACAGCCGGCTCTGATCAGAAGTATGGATTTTTCTAGCCAACGACAGACGTAGCTTTCATAACTAATGGCAGAAGTAGCTTTTCAACTGGTATTAGTATATCTGCCTTCATCATCTATTGTATCTTCATTTTTGCTCTGAAGATGAGTGCGATACCTTTTCGAAATGTTTGATTGCTCACGCCTCATCTGGGAAGAATTACCTAAATTCTTTCTTTTTAATATCTGATAATGAGAATACGTTCATAATAAATTGAATAAAATTATTTTAATTCTGTTACTCTGAGGAAGGTAAATCTTCTTTAAAGGTCTTCAGTGTCAAGTTCCAATTTCTTTTCTGCAGTTTCTAACTCTTTCAAAAGTTTCAAAAGTTTTTTCTTTAAGTCTTAAAAAGTTAAAAAGTGGTAACTACGAAGTCGCCCAAAGTAATCTCTCCTCGCATAACCTAAAATAATCTAATCTTCAAGATAGTGCAAACCATATACAAGAAGAGTCAACTGTGATTTCATTGACAGTTAATTATCAGCCGCAAAGAAACATCATGATTTTAATTCGATAAATCGTCACACTTTAAAAACACACACACACTTTTAAAGTTCTCATCTATCATACAATGAGTCTTCCTTATGTATAACTCAATCTTATCTATACTAATTAAATTTACTTTGATATTCTCGCTGACGTGGTAGTGTTTATCGGATTTCAGTTATCATATGATTTATTACCTAATCATAGCGCTCAGGAATCCTTCTATGCTTCCTTATCTAAGGATGTCTAAGAAACCGTGACTATGTTGTTTTTTTTTTTGTTTTTTTTTTAGCTTTTAGAGTCACTGTATGTGGTAGGTGTGGAATTAATATAAATATACATTTATTTGCCTTTTCAACACACATAAAATGTTCAGTCAAATAATTTGTTACAGTTTTAATACCGGGAATGTGTTCTTTTTTTATGTGGCCGGTGTTACATTTTTCGTAGTGTTACCCAACAATGTCACGTTCATATGTGTACATTTAATCGAATGTGATTCACGATAAGAATAATTATTCTTTCCCGTTTAATTGTGTTTGTCGTAAAATTTTAATCACACCAGCAAGAAGTCTGTAAACAAAGGAGGAAGCAAATTCTTCAATACAAGATGCTTAGAAGTAGTGAGATCTAAGGCGGTCACGTTCCATGTCATTAATGTACCAGCAAAGTTATAAATGTCTTTTCGAATAACTGGTGGCTTATTCTCAATTGTCCCTTGCAACTTCTATAATAGATTGATGACGTGGAACTTGGCTTTGATATAGAAGAACTTGGTCATTATTACGGACATACTTTTCTATGATTACAATTATTTCTCTAGATTAACATCACTAATTAATAAAATGTTTATAGTTATTTAAGTTCTTATTCCACAGATACTAAACTGAAAACATTTTAGGTACATTTGTTATAGAACAGTTATTCTTAGACAGCTTCCCTGATTTTGGGGTTATGATTCAAATTTAAGAAGAACTTGAAACTTGAAGATCTAGCGAATCCTAGTTTCATCCAAACTTTTTACTCTCCATGCTTTATTTGGTGCTGAGATATGAGAGTTCAAAAATGGGCTAACTGTAAGTTACTTCGTGTGAATATATGCTGAAAATCTTTTACAAGAAAATATTGAAGCTGGGTGCTAAAAAATTGGAATACCTGTATCAAATCAAACACAGAACCACTGCGAACAAATCCGAACATAAAGTATAAAACATCATGCTTTCTGTGTAGTGTGTCCAATCAGTGCCATGGCTCAGTTAGAATTACTAATCATGGTCATTTATTCTACGGAAAGGACTAAAAGCACGTATTACGATATCTGCCATGGAGAATTGTTTGCGGAGTAAACTGCGGGTTTTACTGGCTGGTGTTACAAAGCGTTCACGTCTGATCTCTGTGAAAGGGACCATTTCGTGATCCAGAACATAATCCAGCTCGCATCCTACATGACATGAAGAATGTTATTCCGGCAGGACAATGCACTTCGTGTAATTTAACGCCCGCTACAGCATATTCGACAACTGAGGCGTATGCGCAAACGTCTAAGTGACATTTTGGTGTAAGTGGAGTTATTTACGAAACAAAGGTCTCTTATGTGTCCTTGATATGTATCTGAACTTACAAATAGCCTCGGTATTCAGAAATATCTGGAGGGAAATACACTACAAAAACAGTGGAACGAAAATCTGTGTTACATGCTCTTCTCGTGAGTGAGCGTACGATGGGCAAAAAATAGCGTAGCAGCTATTTTTCACTGCTACTTTGGCTAAATTGCTATCACTGCTATGACTGATGAAAAGTAGCACATACTTCTTTAACTGTTACTTTCTTTCGAACTTCGCGAAGGCTATAAACACCGGTGGAAAAAGCAGATGCAAGTTGTTACTTCATTTTCTATTTCTAGGAGTCATTCTGAGAAGGAAGAATCGACCGTGTAGTGCCACATGTTTTCACTCATGGGCGTATCATGAAGCAGTGCTGCTCAAAGAACATTGACAAGCCCTCGGTAGTAAGTGCTTACTAAGCGTTTTGGCTGCTGCATCGAACAGCTAATCCGGTAACCTGGATTCGGTTCTCGGCGGAATGATGTATTTTTAAAGTTCACTAACCATTGGTAAGGTTAAGTTAGTTAGCTAAGTAAGTTTCGGTGTTTTTTTATTGACCACGCGATTCACTCTAGTTTACGGCAACGGTAACAGGTAGCCCTGGTGTAGAATTCTGAGGCGATATTTTCTATCCTGAAAGACTTGTCATTTTCTTTATCTGTCCATAACCAACAGAAACAAACAGGATTAGTACTTTCCTAATGTTTCGTTTCATTATACCATTTAATAATATTTTGTGCGCCTTTGTTTGCGAAAGAAAAAAGTAAATTTGGGTTTCTCGAAGCAATTAGTATCCAGCCCGCGTGGTCCAGGCTGGTAGGTACGTGGGTTTGAAGCCCGCAGCTCAGTGGTACAGCGTTTGGGAGGTCGTACGTTCAATCATAGCGACCGACCGTCTTGACTGAGTTTTTTTTCAGGGTTTTTACTGTCACACCATGAAAATGCCGGATGGTACCTTCAACTTATACCATGACTGACACCTTCCCACATCCTTTTCCCTCCCCTATCCCGGCCCGAGTCTTAGATGCCTGAAGGCCATACTTAAAATATTTGAATTCGAAGCCTACGGCCGACGTTTACCAGGGTTTTCCTCAGAGACACCAGGGGTATGCCGCGATGTTGTTACGCTAAGTAGGCTCTGACTGATATTTTCCTCATCTTCTACCTAACTCATCCCGACCTGAGCCAAAGATGCGAAAAGCTCATAAATATATTTAATCCGAAGCAATTATTACGTAATACGTATTTGTATTAGTCTGCTCGTTCGTACTGTCAAATAGTTCTCATTTTTAGCCTACAGAATTTAAACTAACTATTAACTTTTAATCGTATTTATATTAATTATTCGCAAAGAGAATATGTAAGGGAATCTCTAAAAGCTCCGATAATCACATACAATACTTTTCCGACAGTCTAAAATGCTGCTTTTACTCTGATTTTTAAGTTGGGAACAAATAACTTCCATTTAGAAAGGTTTTTTTCTAAACTATTAATTTAAAAACTGCTATTTTTCACAGATGTTTTAAAATAGAAGTTACTAGTATCACTGCTACGAAAAAGTAGCCGTTTTTCCGATTGTGTTGGACGAGGAAACCAAAGTCTACGTTACATTATACAGCGCCACCCTGCTCTGCGGACAAGTTTCAACTTTCTTATCGTTTTTCTCAATACATGCAAGATGTAGCAGAGACGTTTGTTCGCTCATATGCTTCAACTATCGTGACCAACACGATCATCTAATCTCGCCGAGTTAGGCCTGAGGTTGAGAAGAATTTAATGGGATTCGTGAAGAGAAAATGCAACTTTTATATGCGATCGTATTCATACTAGAGTTAAGGCTTGCATTACAGCACTGTTGGCTATACGATATTAGCGCAGGAATACCGTCAGTCATCTGCCCCTCTACACTGTATGTACGAAAACATATTACGTTCTGTTTGAGATTGTGTACTTTATTCATCTATACTACCTTGCTCGGAAAATTTTAAATTTCTGGTGTTAGGAAAAGATATACCAGTTACCAAGATTTGATTGAAAGATCAAAATTTTCTCAAGTCATTTTGAAGGTTTATTCTTTTGCACTTGAATATCATTATTATCTCCATAATAGAATATCAAACAACAGATATATTGGTTTAAACACAATAACTGCTAATACTATTTTGGCTCTAAGAAGTGGGTCAAGATGATATGGACGACTGGGTTACCTCCAGTAAAATATGTTTAGTGTCAAGATCGGCACAGTAATTGTTCACTATGAAATTGTCTTTCATTATCTTCAAGACTGTAACAATCTTGTGACCTCTGGGTGACGGAGAGTTTAGCACGCTTGCTTTCTGCATGTGTGCGTGGCTACGGTTTCAATTTCTGTCGGAATCCTTCGAACGACCTGGCTGAGATACAGATTTACCAAAAGCTGTAGGTTCCGTCCTTAGAAGTTCACCAGCTCATTTAGAATGTTAATAATAATTCAATCAAATATATTGTACTGCGGGTAGTATCCATTAATTGGGTTTATATAAAATTCGATTTAAACTACAATAGCGAGATCGAATTTTTAAACTTTGTACTTTTAGATTGGCAAGTAGTGAATAGTGTAAACCTACTACATGAACTCCTACTTCTTCTTCCTGTTCTTAAGGTAGTGTGGGCTGGTGGAAAACGTATTTGGCAGACAAAATATGGCATCTTTCCCTCCCTATTTCAGACAGCCTTACTTTATGTTTTCAATGTCGCGTAGTTACTTTCCGGTAATGTACGTTGTGTATATTAGCCTCCAAAACTTAACTTGAATTAAATGCGTTTGAAATTGCGACAGAAATATATCATACATGTGTTCTAGGCACATACTTTGCAAAAGCTGAGGACATTATATTTTGTTCGTTGCGCGAGAGGTGCAAGTCTGTTTAGGTAATAAAACGTGGTACTGAAATGTTCTTCGTAGTAGGCCTAATTGGTGTACAAAGAAAACTAAATAATTGTTGGGAGTATTGTGAGGAAGAGAAGTCCTGAAATGGTAACAGTCAAGGACAAGCAATTAATTTCTTGCTGCAATGCGAACAAAGTGCAAGTCACGCATATTTATGGGAACAAACACGTTTTAAGATAACTTTGTACGTACGTACGTACACGAGAATAAATTTAGCTGGAAAGCCCAGGTTTCTTTTGTTATTCATGTATGGTATAATTTCTCGTGTACTGGAGTTGAGATATAAAGTTATTAATATTAAAAAATAATCATCCTTTTAATTGATTAATATAATATATTATTATAACCTAATTCATTTTCAATAATCGTTTCGCCTGTTAGCTTCCGACTATTTCCAAACAGTTTTCGATTTAGTTGTTAATTTCCGTTACGAAGATCTTGTGTACAGTGAGTAACATGTTGAAAACTAGCCAGAAAAAAATATTTTCCAAGACCGGGAATCAAACCAGGATTTTCTGCTACCGTACCTTACCAGTCAGCTACGCAACCCTTTATATATATGGATTATCTTATGTGTACGTACATTAGTTGGTTTAACTGAGGCACAAGGAATAATACTAAATATCAGACGCGACGATTAAAGATTAGAAGTGAGGTGGGATAAGATAGTTATGAAATATGTTTGATGAGCGTTTTAGTCGAGTATTTCAAAGTGGGAGTGCATATATAGCAGCATATTCTTATACACCACTTGTAAAAACATATTGTATTTATTATTCTGTTATTGTCATATGAATGGGGCTACCAACTGGAAATTGTCAAATGCAGGACAAAGGGTTAACCTGACATTTCTAAAAGGATTAAAAAGCCGGACATGTCCGGTAAAAACTGGATGGTTGGTAACCCTACACATGAATAACATTAACTCAAAGAGATCTTTCAGTTATTATGTAGCCATTCAAAAAGGGAAGGTTTGAAGCTTTGCTTATTTTTGCTGACAATGGGGAATGGATGATCAGAGCAATGCTTACGTAAGACAAGCATGAACACAAGATAGTGCGTTCACATGTGCTGCGCAAGTTCGACATATTTGGTACGAATAATTTTTATAAAATATCATAAAATATGCATCATGTAGGGGCCGTACAATTATTACGTAAGCACTCAAGGGAGAAGGAGATGAAGTTTTGTTAATTATTTCTGATAACCAGGAAGGGAGGATCAAAGTAATGCTTATGTAAATTTCACTTAAAAGCATATTATCTTAGATTTAAAGATTTAAACAGCTTTTTGGTCTACGAAATAATGATAAGAAATTTTACAAGTCTTAACTAAGCATAAGCGGAGAAGTTGAATAGAACTCCGGCTTATTTTTTCTTGCAAGAGGGTCTACGTTGACGAAAAGGTAATTACGTAATACTTGAAAGACAATATCTCTAAACCATTGTTTGCATCTGTTAAATAATTTACATTTATTAAATTCATAATTAAAAGTTTGATGTAATTTTCAATGTTTTAATTTATCGTTTAGCGATATTTATTAATAATTTAATATATATTCCTTTAAAAGCATTTTCCTATAAATTTAAGGATTTACATTTTTATTTGGACTACGCAATAACAATCAGAAATTTGAGAACTCTAGATAAATACAAAGCGCAGGGGTCGGCTATCTGTTTATCGCGCTTAAAGGAGGGGTCTAAATTAATAATAAAACTGTGCTTAGGTAATACTTGAACATCCTTTAAGTAATTACTAACATTTCATATATAGGAAACTCGATTCTTTCAAAGAAACGAATGCCGTTGTGCATGATCATGCTTATAATTATATATATATATAACAAGATAAGCACGGGCCGCGGTGGCTCAGTGGTAGAGCGCTCCATTCCTGTGCTTGGAGTCCTCGGTTCGATCCCAGCTGATGCCATATGTGTTTAATGGTGAATAAACACCATGTGCGTGGATTTTCTCGGGGTTCCCATTTCCTCCCACTTTCTTCATTTCACTAATTCTTCCATCATCAGCCACACAGTTGCCAAAGTTGCCTAAAGAGTTTAAATAAAATTTAAATTCAAATTAACAAGTAACGGGTGTACAGAAAAATATTAATTTTAATTTATTAATGTTCTTTAGTGATCTCTGACAAAAATATTAATATTACATAGAATTCAAAATAAATAAATAGATAGACGGGATAATGTTAATATAGAATCGCATTTAAGACAATACTAGCCAATACTTTCTTTACACGAATGTCCTGTAATTATAAACATGTTGAAACATGAAGCGATACGTTGGTCACTGCAGCGACTAGAAATCAAACCCGGGGCCACCATGTACGTTAAGTGACAGGTGTTCTATGCTATCATTGAACTATCATCACAATGATCGACTTCTCTTCATATTTGATATTCCTCACACCTCAGCTGATTATATAATCCCAAGGCATTTCTCTCATTGCGAAGATTTTGATTGAGGAATCTTTCTGGAATCTCAGATCAGACGAATATCCAATATGAAAGAGAAGTCGGTCGTTGTGGTAACAGTGCAATAGTAGATAAAACACTTGGCATGCAAAATGCAACTGGGGACCTGACCACAAGCAACCGAGGGACAAATGGTATACAGTTATCAACTATTCGAACTGAACAAGCCTGAAAAGATACATTTTCTAACATCTCTTATAATAAGCAAGAAAATAAGACACGCTTTGACATGATCTCTTAACAAATTAAACTTTTTTGGTGGTTCGTGTGCGACAAATTACTCCAGGATGAAGGGGTAATTCTCCCTTTTAATTTTTACGCTTTTCAATGCGCAATTTTGATTTCCTATTTTCGCTAATCAAATGCGAAAAAAATGGAAAGTAACTGCAATTTCATCGCTTGGTGGAAAGAAAGTAGCTCGAAACAAAAACGCAGTTGGAAAAGTGAAATACAATTTAAAAAATGAAGACATAATAAACAAATCATCAGTTGCAAATGTAAAATATATAATAAAATGAAGAAAAAATGAACAAATTAGCAGTGGCAAGTGTGAAGTATATAACAAAATAAAGAAAATAAACCAGCAGTTCCTCTGGAAACTAATCCCAATACTACGAAGCGATGACGTGCAATACACCATGAAGTTTGTAATGGACGCAATTATACGTCCCATCCAAGACAAACCCCTAGGCGGCTGCTACAGGAGCCTTGTCACGCTTTATCGTTGTGATGAAGCAAATCGTCATTACAGGAAAGAAATGAGCACTCATTCAAGTTTAACCATATACCAAAGGTATCGAAACACTCGACCTACGTTTCTATCTTGTTCAAATTTATTTCTGGCAGCAGCTATTCTTCTATCGAGATCTATATACTCTTTTTTTCTGCTTATCATTCATGTTTAGTTCTGCCTGTAGTTGCAGTACGTCGTAATGTGGAGCATCTTCTCAATACAGTAGCGAATTCGACAGCGTTTGCATGGCATTTTGCAACTATCCGGACTAATCTGTTGTGCCTTCTACCATATTTGTGGTCCTGTGCTTGCGCCCAAAACAATTCAAAATATCTTTGACAGTGTCATTTTCAAACCACTGCTGCACCAAATAGTCATTAAACTTTTGCACTAATTCTATAGCCGGTGAGGTTTTCATTAACCATCCGTCATCAACATCCATAGGAGGCAAAAAAAGCTAAAGCTGTCATCATCCTTACATGTTGCCTCACCTCCTCATTATCTCTGAACAGTTTTACCATTCCGAAATCCTAAACTTTCTTCCACAGACACTGATTAAAGTAGAAGATACAACCTTGCAACTTGCACGCGGGAAATGCTTCTCGAACAGCCGTTATCATTGAAGTTTCAAAATCTATCACCATAACCTTGGGATCCCATGCAGGCAGAATCGATTTCGTAATTGAATTTGATTCTACGTTTATTGAATCTTGTATGAAAGGCTTCTTATCCATTTCTCGTTGCTGGTCCTTTAATCTTTTCCTCACGTGAGGACAGTGTCCATATAAAATCTACATATAAAAATGATTAAAATTAATAACAATAACAAGTTAATATACATGTAGCGTTACAGCGTAAACACAAGTAGATCAAACCCATGAAGTCAAGAGAGAGATTTGTAATTTCACTAACACAATACGTAAACACTAACACGCACTACATTAAAAATTATATACACGCAACGTAGATTTATTAACCAAAGACCACTAGAGCAAAGTTGACACAATCTATGAATAACTTCGAAAACGTGAACAGTATTCACGCTCACCTTCCCTTAAATGGTGGAGAAGTTCAGGCTGAAATTTAAACAAATTGACGGTTCTCATTCGCAGAGAAATTAATCCAACAGCCAATGAGAGCCAAGTACGCAATCGTACTTACAAAAATAAAAAATTAAGTAAAGGGTAGAAAATTATCTAATATAATAAATATTTACACACATTGCAGTAATTATTATTTAATGGAGAAAATAATTAAGGGAATACTGAAACAATAAAACTGATTAATTTTACGAGCGATGAAATGGCAGTTTATAACCAGCAGTCCCATTCGTCATCACGAGCGATGAAGTGGGGCAAACCACGCCCTCTTTTTGAGAAGCGATGAAGTGGACATAAATCACCAAAATTTGTGTTAGCAGATGTTTACAGAAAATGTAACACCTGCGGACTGGTTTTCCATAGAATATTCAAAGAAAAAACGTTCTTTTCAATAGCATCTGCTTGATAATTTTATCCCTCTGAATGGAAAATCCAAAACGTTATCGAACTGGACAAAATAGTATCCAAATGTGGTTGTCGAAAGAGAAACAGTTGAAACGAAATAGGGAAATACTGAATATTAAAGTTGATTTCTTTATTGTACACTATTACATACCAAAGCATATTGAAAGTAAACAGTATATGAAGGCTAATATTTTATTTATATTTGATACTTTCTTGATATTTTATGAATTTTTGAAAATACAAAATTTGTATTTTATGCATATTGGAGGCCCAGTAGCTTTAGTGGGACAAAATATAAAAATCTATTTTTTTTTCACACGTTATACATTTATGTCAGGAGAAACTACGGTAGAATTCTGAACTTTAATTATATTTGAATTTGAAGGAAGTTACGACTTTGTAAATTGTTGATGAATGATGCTCGTGCACGTTTTGGTAGAAACATTCAAGATTCGTGTCTCTAAAGAGAGAGAAGATAAAAATCTATTTTCCCCCAATTTAGACACTTATCTCATGATCATATACAGTAGAAATTTGAACTTTGAGATTTGAGTTTGAAGAGAGACACAGATTTGTAATTTGAGGATAAACAATAGTCCTGCATGCTTTGGTAACTCATATAAATAATGCTTGTTAAAAGAAATGTTCTTTATCATCATCAGAATTGTGAAGAATGATTTTACTGTTGTAATGATAATTGATATGCTTAAGTAATAAGAGATGCAGACAGCTGTATAAGCGCTTCATACACACATAGAAAAGTGGCAACGTTTTCCAAAAGGTATGGTTGCATAATTAAAAAAAAGACAGAGTGGAAATGCGTCACAGTCATGTTGCCAAATAAGCACTAGACTTTACGTATACACATCTTTCTTTGACACTCTGGTGGTAACTGGTAAGATTACATTTCACAAAGCGCACACGGGCATTATTCACACCCCCAACTTGCAAAATTTTAACTTCCTTCAAATTTAAATATGAAAGTTGAAATTTCTAGCTTAGTTTCTCCTGACCAAAGAACTGTACCTAACGTGTAAAAAAATATTTTTATCTGGTCTCCCACTAGAGATAAGGGTCTGCAATATTCATACCATAGCGCGCACGAGCGTTATTCACCTCCAATTTCCACCAAATTTGTAGCTCTCTTCAAATTAAAATATTTAAGTTCAAATTTTTACTGTACTGTAGTTTCTCCTGACATAAATGTATAACGTGTGAAAAATTAGATTTTTCTATTTTCTTCCACCAGAGATATCGGGTCTTCAATACTAATAAAATACGAATTGTTGGATTTTCGAAAACAAAAAATCATAAAATATTAAGGAAGCATATATTAACCTTCAACATACTTTGATACGTTAATAGTGCACAAAAAATCAACTTTGATATATTCAATTCCTTCCGGGCGAAAAAGCGGCCTGAAAACCGGAATTGTTTTCATTTTAACAATCACATTTGGATACCATTTTGACCATTAGAAACTGAGCTCGAGTTTTGCCAAGAGTGACATAGTGTGGTTTACCTGCGAGGTACAGATATGAAGAATGCTATAGTTTTTAATTATATTTTTTGTTTTCAAACCGTGCCGTTAATGAAGCGAGCCTCTTCAGTGACTAAATTTACACAAGCCATACAATTCCACTATTGTAAGCGGAATGTTTCACCCAAGAAATGCTGCACATTGAAGAAAATTATAGGGTGCAGACGGACGGAGATTAAGATCGTTGAACTGGAATCTGTCCTTCATCATTCTCTGTTAACGGAATTTCTGGGCCCGGATAAATACTATATGGACACGGCGAATTTTTCCAGCAAGAGGAATTCCTTGTTCAAAGAAATACAATTTCTGTTGTTTTCCTTCCCATAATCCCATTAGAAGTGTATGGGGGCATTCAGAATCAATTCCTATGAAATATTGAAGGTACCTTCATTTCTTACTCCGAAGGAAATGGTTTCGTACGTTCTTCGACAGGCGCGACAGCTTTTCAGGATTTGCTCTATTTAACGTAAAATATCTAATGCTTTTGTAAAGTTGGAGAGGTGGCGTCTCCCTATCGGGGGTTCTGGCGGAATTACTAGTTGCAACAATCCTTCACATGTAAAAATCAATGCATCCCTGTGTATTGCGTTTAAAATAAACTGACGTGTAATGCTAAAGTGGCTTTATATTTCGTGTATACTATGTACAAACGCACAAATGACCTTTCAACATTTTGTATTACCGCGAAAGAAAATCAGATAACAATGGTGCGTTGTGTGTTATAAACTGTGCACAAACGTACGTCTCTATTTTGCGTTTATCTTGAGAAGCTTGAAATATCACACTAGCATTAATACCACAGAAAAATAAGAGCTTCCTTGGATAAACTTTACTTTATGGCTCGCATCTTCCGCTAGACATTGAAGAATATGTACGCTCTACATCACTTATTACCTTACCACTAATTGTCGCAGATAATTCTATAAATATCTGATGACAACCAGCAATCCATAAAGTATTACGAAAAGCTATGTCATTATTTCGTTAAATACGCACTCGAGTTGATCAACACCGAATAAACATGGTAGCATGCGGAGGAATACTTATGGCGACATTCCATGTCAGAGTTCGATTTGCTATAAATTACGAAGGGGTGATCCTAAAGTTAGTGGTTGCTGGTAAGTTTCAAAATATTACCTGAATGGGTAGAAGTACAAAGATTTTATCCCTGGTTTGGATGATATTCGGAATCAACAACCGGTAATAAAATACTCACACACCAGGGAAGATCCCCGACATCCCCTCGGTAAATCGAACACTGCTTTGTGTTATGAATGAATGTCCACAAGAAAACACTGACAGTATCTCGAGAAAGCGAAGGGGGTTAGTTAAAGTCAGGTTATATATTTTCCTGTAGATGTGATGTACATGACGTTTAAAAGACACTGCAAGGGCTTACCCCCAACGCGCAAGATGCTAAATAGTCCCTGGTTTCTCTCTCGCCCTTTCAATTTTATTACACCCTTCAATGACTCGAAACATTGTGTTTAGACGTGACAAAGATAAGAGGCTTCCCCGGATCGGGAAGGGCATAAGTCATAGTGCTGTTACCGCCCATACAATTAATTTTATCTTATCGAAACATTGTATACTTACTATACTCTACATTGTGCTACTGTTTGTCCTAATCTTCAAATATGTTGTACCTAGGTAAAGTAAAATACTCAAGAGTTTGCGGTACGTAGATCACTGCATTCTAACTTTTCGTTTTCTATACACCTAAATATCAGGCGCTTATTATGCGTAGGGGCTTAAGAAAGTATATCAGGGCGAACAACCTGAGTATTTCCTTCAAACTCACTTTAAGATGATAATGCAAAAATCTGCAATGCAATGATGGAAATGCTATAATCAAGGTTCCTAGTCATTACCAGGTGAACGTGAAGTGATAATAGAATAGATATGATACAGTGAATGATAGAAACGGAATTTGTCAGATCCTCCCAATGGTGATGTAACCCCCGAATTGTCAAGTACACGGCCCTAACTTAATTTTTATTGAAAGTGTGTGGCATAATGTAAAACTCTCTAAAAAAAACTGGAACAGTTAAACTTGCTTCTCCCCAATTTTTGCTTTACTTCCCCAAACTAAAAATTCTGACTGAATACCTGGATAGAAATGTTTCATCGCTTCTGATTTAGAAGTGTGAAATCTATAAGCTGCACTAAAATTAAATCGAATTTAATTTAGTACGGCGAAATGCAAATGTTAAAAAAAAAACTAGTTGGATTTATTTCACAATTTCAGCCGCTAGACAAAAAAATATGTATACATTTTTTTTTCCATTAAAGTACTGTCCAATATTTACTATGATAAATGTACATTTTTATCTACGGTTCTTTTGGTGAAACAGGCTGTAACATACCTTCTGGCATGTCTTTCTGGGTTTTCTGGGTAAACTAAATGGCCGAACTTCCAGAAAGGTACCTTCATGAAAGGTGCTATAAAAGGAGCTTCGCGACTCTTCCTTTAGGTTTCGAACGAACTTCAATATGGCGGCGACGAAGGAAAAAGTGGTGATTTCGAACGCCCTCAAAGATGGGGAGTGGGTGCGACAGGACATATTGCACGGTCAAATACAAAAACTTGTCGAGGATGAAAGCAAAGAATAATCCCGTCGTACTGAAGAAGTCCGCCTGCAGTGATGGGGTAAAATCACTCATGTGTTCGTGACCAATCGCTTCTACAGATACAACATAAAGCCTTGTGAAGGATGCACTAAAATGAAACTGAGATCATCAGAAGAATATCTTGGTCGATAAAATAAAAAACAGGAATCGAAATCCTCTGCTAGTTGCGGTTGATTACTCTTGAGAAACAACAGCATATTTAAACAATGGTCACAGCTGATATGTTTCTCGTTCTAGATAACAAATAAAGTAAAAGAAAAAAAATAGACTAAACGAAGGTAACATGATGGATGAATTACTACCAACAGAGCTTGACCACGAAAAGTAGAGACGACGATGGTTCACACAAATTATTGATTACAAAGAGACAATAAGTGCTCGTGTTGGTCATAACGTTATATACAATGTGTTTCAAATATGCATTACAAAACTTGAGGGAATTCCCCATAGTACAAAGATGAAGCTTGATTAGGCCCATCTTTGTCAAAAGAATGCATAGGGCTACTTTTAGAGATAGATTGCCTAAATTTAATGCAGCAGCATCAGTGATTACGTAATATCTCGGCAAGTAATAATGTAAACCGAATGGAAAATAGTATTAATTGGTCTGATTTAAAATTACATTTTATGTATCCATGTAATATATGAAATAAATAAATATATATTTCACTGTAACCTGATTTTCACTGTAATTTTTCTCCTCAATATATGAACTTAATCGTACTGAGCAGTTACTGTGTTAGATCTTTAAATTTTTCCGTTCTTTCAAAGTAGATCCCTCACGGACCTACACTGCCTACTTTTGGTCTGAGTTATGTTTAACCAACTGAGCTCAGAAGAACATATTAAATAAGTCCGTTTTCTCGCTTCTGGAAGTTACATCATAAACAGTCAGGAGTACATACTGTGAACAGCACGTGCACACGTAGTGAAAAGTAATCGTGAACATTAGAGTTACTGTTCAAAATTCACTTTAAGAAAGAGATGAAAAATTACTGATACCTCTTGTTGTACACAATTTTTGCATTACTTGTCTACAAAACTAAGATTATTTTAGAGATGTATAGAGTCATTAAGGGGAATTGTCCATCGAGGGAAGATGGCCACAGTAGTTTAATTCCATAACTACGACCCTAGATGGAAAACTTGTAGGGGCTGGAGTGAATCTCTGGTAACCTGTAACATGCAGACGAAGTAAGTCCTTTTAAACGAAAAGACACTTTCTACCTAAAAATAATGTTATTTCCTCCAGTCAGCAAACAGTTTAGGATCGGCCTAAACTCCATGACACAGTAGAAAATGCATTTGAATAGTGTAGTTTTGACTGCCAAGTACTTGTTTAGACTGTATCACAAAGAATCTATGTATGTGGAGGGAAAAAGGTGGAGTGGTGTCTTACCCCGAATATGTATGTGGAGGGGATAGATGCCCACTACCTAACTGCATTGCATCAAATAAGAATATTTTCATTATTTTCTAGTTAGATACTAATTTCTTATAACTTTTCCTCTTGAACTTCTATTGTAGTAATACAAGAACAGTGGTAATTGGTAATCTACATACGTGTTCAATATAGTATGTAGATTTATGTCTTTCATTTATGCCTTTAGGCAACTATGGTTGAGGCCGGAATAGGGGTTGGTTGAGTATGTGGAGAAGAAGTCGGCCAGGGGTTACTTTCGAAGGTACCATCTTAATCTTGTGTGACTGAGCAGGATGGTCGCCGCGGAGATCGAACCCAGTACCTATCGAATGTGATGTCAATGCTCTTCGAACTGAGCTATAGCTGCTCGATATTTGTTCAATATAATGCATGCCGTATATTAAAGAACTATTTTCTTATTTCGTACAAAATGTAAAGCTATTACTGGATTAAGCGGATGTATGTTTCATTATCATCTAAGGCAGAGCAATCTGCTCTATCAAGTACATGTCGTCAAGGTGATGACATTGTAACAAATGTTTCCTGAAGTGGTCGAAATACTTCCATACTTGTTCACGTATTTTCGTATAATGTAGCCATGAGATTTATCTTTTTTAATTTCATTATTATGGTCATATGTCTTAATTATATTGAATTAGTTTCTTCCCTCAAATGAGGGAGCAACTTACACTGATGTGTGGGGTAAGATGCGCATTTTGGTATGTCAGTTTAAATGCCCATGTATCCGATGTGTCAGTCACCAATATTCAGTACATTATATTTGTGTAATTTTGTTGTTCTGGTTCTTTTAATTACTCCACAATGGCTCCTAGATCAAAATGTGTGCCATCTTCCCTCAATCCACTCTATTGACTCTCATATATTAGTTATTAATAAATATATATATTATTAAATAGATATTCTTATACGTTAATAACAATAGTCACTTTTATACCATAACAAATCCGGCTATATACCTATCTAACACTCAGCCACCACTAAAAGTTACGTATTTTTTAATTTTTAAAAGTTGGAATAAAACATGATTTTACACTTAATTTCATATCCAAATTAGTGACGCAAAACAAAAAGCGACTGAGATTCAGCCTTAAAATTCGTGTTTCTAAACTTTATTTTCGGAGTACATGTAGAGTATTCTCATATTTGATTTAATACCTCTCATAAAACAAAAGGAAATTGTGCCTTATTTTTAAGAATATTAAAGAATCGGGAAATGTGTCTTTAACAATATCCTGGATTAAAGAAAATGTTCTACCAACCTTGAAAATATCGTGTTAAAATTATTTATGTTTGCAATGTTGAGGTCAAAATCCGCTTAGATGAGTGTCTGTCTGCTTGTAAAAAAAAGTGTGTGTCTGTCTGCATGAATATAAGATAAATCCACAAATGTATGAGTTGTTGTTAAAGAATTCCATAAAATTCTTGGAAGGTTGATCATGTGGTCACTGACTTTGTATATAAATAAAAATTCTGACTACGCAAAGAGAACTAAGAGAAAAAAACAAGAATGGCTCTTCTTCTAAGAAGTTTCGCGAAGAGAAAAAACTTAACAGAGGATCTGCCCAACAGATGTTGTTGCTATTCAAGACTGCTGACAGATCTTGGATATTCTCCAACAGATTGCAGATTACTCTCACGTTTTTTTGTGAAAAGCTGACAGTTGATTTGGAAGTTTCAGTCTGGAGAAAAGATAGAGAAATGTTTATGTGCGTTGAACTAGTTGGAGTATAACGTTTAACTTCAACTTGAGAATGAATGGGAAGACTTATTCATGATTTAATATCAACTTTTACACGTCATATGATTTAGTAAGAGATTAGCAACAAATTTAAGTATTGAAGAAAAATGAAATTTAATCTAGTATCAGTATTTCAATAGATGGATTTTTGTCACCAATGTGCAAACTAGGTGCTTTACGTGGAAGTGAATCATCACCTAAGAACGATCTGTGACGCTGGTCCGGAAGAATGGGACAAAGCAATTGGGTTGTGTTGGATTCTACCGTTTGGGTTTCAATCCTCGAAAAATTGGCTTATGTTGGGTATCTTTATGCAAATAATAATTTGCAGTCTATAAATACGCTGACAATACGTCCCGAATTTTTACGGACAGTCCCGAATTTTAAGGTCGTGTCCCGAAAGAAATATAACAAGTCTCGAATTTCACTAAAGAGGGCTGGCTCTATAGTTTAATTTGATAGGATCATTTGAAGTAAATTTCGCATTTATTTTTTTTCATCTTTACCAAAAATGTGTGTGTAATGGTTGATTTATTATTATTTAAATATTTTTGGAGAAATAAATTTACAAATTACTGTTCATATGCCAATGTCAATTATTCGGGCACTGAACTTTCCTTGTAAAACGCATTAGATATTACGGCTTTATTTTCAGTGATCAAGTTCCTTCTAATTACAAAGTCTAAACTTGGTACTAATTTTTATTTTCAATATTGAGGTACTTTCTAATAAAACTCAACTTTTAAGCTAATGCTAAGTGGTCTGAATGAAAACCTTTTCCTCGGTAGACTCTCAAGTCCATTAGATTATGACATTAGACATGTCCCGAATTTTGATTCAGAAAATATGGTCACCATATCTGCCGTGTTAGCCAGCAAAAAGTTATGTTTGAACTCCAATTGTCGCAAAGTTGTGCGGTATTAAACAACTTTTGTCACTTTCGGCTAAGAAACAAAGAACAGCACAGGAAACGAATAAAAATAATTGTTTTGTCTGAGATTTGTTTCATGTTAGTAATCTTAGAAACATGAGGTCATTAACCATTAACATGCTGAAGGGCCCAACTGCAACTGCAAGGGCCCAAACCGGAAATGTCTAAAATAAAGTACTGTAGTTACAAAGGTTATTAACATTGCTATTAATAAGCTCTACAAATCAGTCTCTGTTTTCCTTCCGAGAATATGTACTTCTCTGAGTAAATTTTGCAAGCGGGTTTTTCGCCAGTAAGAATTAAATATTTCAGACCATCGCTTAACACGAATGATGACCTATACACGTCACGTGGCTAAATTTATGCTTGATCGAATGGCGCTTACTCTTAAGAACTCTTAAGGTATTACGGTGATACAAGCATTCTGAGTACTGCCCGCCAAGATGGCTCGAAAATTCAAATACGAATTAGTTAACATAAATTAAATACTACTTAAAAGCTTATAATTTTCGTTTTAAAAGGTTGTTAACGTTTCCTGAACACTAGTTAAACGTTCTGTGAAAGGATCGATGGCTGAGCTGAATACATCACCAATTTTACGATGAATATTGTCCATTTATTACTTACGTTGAATGTTTAACCTTTAAATTATTCTGCTGCTATGATGAAATTGTAATCTTCAACCACATATAGCATTTTTATTTGTAATCACTGCTGAATCCCCATGTTTGATGAGAAGTATTTACGAAAGGTCGTGGACAATTGAAGTTAATAAAGCGCATGAAAATACGTTTATGAGAATGTGGCATCATAGATACCTTTCTTCTAGCTTCACTATTTTCCATAGTGAACGTTTCTTTCACTGGTAGTGTATTTTTATGGATGAACATTCAACCAAAATTAATCTAATTAGTTTCATCCACTTCATGGCTGCAGCCCGTTTGCATCCATTTTTATTTTTTTAAGACTTGCTTTCAATTTTTGTACTGTAGGGTGAAATGTGTACACCACTATGAAATGAACATACTTGGAAATATAAGAAGAAAATCTTAGAATTATTGAGTGAGTAAATGTTTTTATCCTTCAAGTTTTTACCCACTAACAAAGATAGATATAAATATAAAATCTCCCTTCAGAATAGCATTACGAAGTAAAGTTTTAAAAAAATATATATGTTAATCATTACTGCGATACCTTCGTACGTTGTTTTCAGCATAATGAAGATGATGGTGTTCTTTCCGGAGATAGATCAATGGCACGAGACTCTCTGGATGAAGAGATATGATGGTGGTTTGTTATTGTGCTATTGTTTTCCATCACGTGGTGATGAAGGTTGGGACCAAAGGTTTAAAGAAGGTGATGAGCAAAACTACTTATCAACTAGGAAGCTGTTTTCAACATAGGAGTATGGAATGTCCGCTTGATTAAATATAGTGTAGTTAGTGCACGTGTTTCTCTCTGAGCTTATGGAGGGTTTTTCTTAATAAAATAATATTTTCTTTTTGGTGGAAGGAAGGAAAAAGGTAGTAATATTCATGTATCCCTTAGAAACACAAACATAAGTAGCTCAACTGGACACACTTCCTAAACACTCGCATTGTCAGTGCCTTAATTCTTCTATTGTTTAAAGTAGTTGAACCAATTGCAGACCGCAGGAAAAGACGTACTTTATCCATTTTTGACCAAATTGAAATAAAAGTGTCATCTGTTTATGCTTTGATGTGTGTTTTTTTTT
>JAGDQP010023749.1:0-28764 GCA_022664845.1 Lepisma saccharinum | reverse complement strand
CATGATAAATAGATAAGATGTTAGTGAGATTCTTGTGCCTCATACCTGCTGCAAAGAGTTTTTTTAGAGAGTTCTTACAAAATGACTTTCATCTTTTTTCCCTGATTTCAATTTTCCAAACCAACAATTTTCCCTGTCCAACGGCATTTAATGATATAATGATCCAGTAATAAAGAATGCCTGTAAGAGCTAAATAAAGGCTTAGTCTGATAACAGTGGATAATCAAACACGCACGTAAGTTAACAAAAAAAAAAAAAAATGCTGGCAATACCCCTGTAGGAAAGTAATGCTTGACAAAGTTTCTCTTCAGATATCATTAGAGTGCACTCAAACATATTCAAAAATATGAGGTAGACACCTCGCATCCTGGGCATAACTTCCGTAGGCCGCCATTTTGGAAAATAGCCGCCGCTGCCTACCATGCCTGTACATACCCCTGTTAGTCCTTGTGTCAGGCAAGTTGTTGGTATAAAATGAGGGGACGAGATGAAACTCTCAACACTTGTACACTCGCATGTATAGAGCAAGAAAATACGTTATGGATATTCCAAAAATGTTGCTATCCAAGATGGCGGCCATTCAAAGTGGCGCCCAACGCTATTTATTAAAATGCAACATATCTCGGCACTTAGTTATCCGATTTCGATCATTCTTTTCTTAAAAGAAAGATCGTTTCTTGGCTACAATTTTATTTATGAGGAATATTTTCATAAATCTAATAGTTTTTCAGTTAAATGTATAAATATTTCATTTTAGCCTAAAATATTTTCTATAATATTTAATATTTTACTTTGAAATGACTGGTTTTAGAGGGAACTTATACAAAATATAGTTTGTAACTCAGGCTTTACTTTAATGCAAAGATTAATTAAACCCTACAACTATAACCCGAAATATGGCCAATTGTTTGAAAAATTCTGCAATACGAGGTAACACTGAGGAGGCACTAATGCGTGAATAGAAGCTACATGATGTTTTGGTATTATATGGGGGGAACAAATGAAACTTTCGGCTGTTTTACACTGGTATGTGAAGAGCATGAAAATACGTGATAGACCTTACAAAATGTAGGTATTCAAGATGGCGTCCGTTCAAAATGGTGGCTATTGCCAATTTTCAATGTTACGTGGATCGGCATCGTATTACGAGATTTCGATTGTTCCTTTTTTAAACGAAAGATCATTTATTTTACTTCAATTTCAATTATGAGCAATATATTCATGAATCTAATAGTTTTTGAGTTAAATATAAAAATGTGTATTTTAACCGAAATCATTTTTATTTAATATTTGACACACAGATTTTAGTTTTAGGGGAAATTTTAATTTTTATAAAAAGAAGGAAAAACAAAATTTTATTCATAATATTTATTTCAATGTATGTTAGAAAACTATTGTTTTAAAATAAATAAATGCTTTTCCAAAGGAACTGCTTTAATTTGAACAAAAGAGCAAGAATACGCTAACTGATAATCTGAATCAGAGCAAATACTACATATTTCTGTAGCAACTGCAACGCAGGATGGCAAGTACTACAGTTTCTGGTGCAGATGCTCCGGCGATCCAATTGATGCATAGCTTTCCTTCGCTGTTCTTTCTCCATTAATGTGATTCAGCCTCTGGTATTCTTAAGAGTATTCTCCAAGTCTTCGTATCTAAATACCTATCTGGAAATTTGTGCGTTCTGTTGTATCCTTGCTCGATGGTAGTTAGCAACTATCGACTTCACCCGCCTTTGCATGTAAATAATTTTATCGCAGCTCATTGACAATTCTAATTTTTATTTTCTTGTAATGTATGTCACAAATAAACTTTCCAGTTTTCTTGAATAATTCATCTGAAACAGTTCACTCGATTCCTAAGCTTCTGAATGTTGTGACATATTTTGTGCTGTTCAAGTATTTTTTTTTTTTATCTTTCCTTGTCCTGCAAATGCACTTACACAGTCACAGCCTGACCTGAATGGAACCTTATTACAGCTGATACTACTTCTTAATCTAATAATCTACTACTTATCTCTAAAATTTCTGAGATACTTTGGCCAATATCAAGTACTTTCAGTTAGTTTCTAACACCTTTCATAATTTATTTACTTACCTTAACCTGCTTGTAAAGTACAACAGAAAAACAAACTTTTTATTCTTAGGTCCAGATTATCGGATATTCTTCTAATAAAAGTATATATTGGAAGCAGAATCTTTTGAATTTGCATTTAATTTTAAGACCTTTAGGCAACTTTGGCTCAGGCCCGATGGATGATAAGATTAAACTGGGAGGAAACGGAAGAACCCAGAGAAATACGCGGTCCACCACAAAGTTCATGTAGCATGAACAGAGGTCGAACCGCATATAGTGAGCGCAGACTCGACTCGACTCGAGCACATAGTGAGCGCCGACTCGACTCGACTCGAGCAGTTGTGACCACTGACTCGACTCGACTCGAGTAGGTACTGAGCACCGACTCGACTCGAGTCTGACCGAGTCATTACTCGAGTCGAGCGAGTCGTTGACATCGAAAACAATTCGAAATTTTTTTTTAAAGAAATTCTTTTCTTAATCAGTTCGTACTAAAAAGTAAAAAAAAATAAATAATAATAATTTTGTTTATGCATGACTGAAAAGAAAAGAATGGGGTGCGTCATTTCGAGAATTTATGAAGTGATTTTATATGAGAGAGCGCCTCATGCTTTTCTTGTTAGGCATGCATAAACATTATTTTCCTTTTTAGTACGAATTGATTAAGAAAAGAATGTCTTTAAGAAGTGTTTATTATTTTGTTATGTTAATTTAATTTAACAATTTGCTCTTTCTTTTCTACTAACTTTGGAAATAATGATACTAGAAAGCATGATAATCGATGTGAAGTTAGTTTATTGATCTTCCTGGCAAAGTAATTTCTTGTTTTAAGTGTTCTCAAATAACTGAACAAGTAGAAACCGAGATAGCTGTGTATAAATTATGAGGTAAGATAACTTTGCATTACTATGACATCGTCCACTGACTACTTTTCAGACGGTTATGTCAATCCGCTCGGCTCGAGCGGCGAGTCTAACGCTCGAGTCGAGTCGTCACTCGAACTCAACTTACTATAACCGAGTCGCAAGGTGAGTCTCTCTGAGCAGCGACTCGACTCGACTCGAGCACATAGTGAGCGCCGACTCGAGCACATAGTGAGCGCCGACTCGAGCACATAGTGAGCGCCGACTCGAGCACATAGTGAGTTCCGACTCGAGCAGTTCTGAGTACCGACTCGACTCGAGCACCTACTGAGCGCTGAATCGACTCGAGCACCTACTGAGCGCCGACTCTACTCGAGCACATAGTGAGCGCCGACTCGGCTCGACTCGAGCATATAGTGAGTTCCGACTCGAGCAGTTCTGAGTACCGACTCGACTCGAGCACATAGTGAGCGCCGACTTGACTCGACTCGAGCACATAGTGAGCGCCGACTCGACTCGAGCACATAGTGAGCGCCGACTTGACTCGACTCAAGCAGTTGTGAGCACCGACTTGACTTGACTCAAGTAGGTACTGAGCACCGACTCGACTCGACTCGAGTCGAGCGAGTCTTTGACATCCCTATGTCGGTATCGCGGATAGTTACCTTAAATATTAAAAAGTGATTCAGCTTCCAGGAAAATTAAGGTATGTAATAATTGTTCCTAAAATAAATATTACTGTAATACCGTTTACTGTAAAGCATCTACAGAAAAGTAACAACTATTAATTTCAAGGTCAATTATATTGATCATGTTCTCGTCCTTTATGTAGATCCGTTAAGAATTTAAACGTGTTATTTTAGTTTTTCACACTAGATTGAAGGGAAAGTTAGAGGATAGACCTGTGTGCCCTTAACAAATGATTGGAGTATTTGTATGTGCCGAAAAAAAAGTCTCTAAACCAGTTTTGTCATATGTCAATCCATCAGCACGAGCCTCTCATAGCCAAAAACCTGTTTTTCTACTATACTTTTACGGGGTCGGGATGAAGTCTGTAATGAGATTCCCTTTCTTTTTATAGATTTGGAAAGGATCGCAGATGTCCCTCATAGAACGCAATAACTTCCCCCTTCCTTCTTATCCACCGCAAAGCGTGTTTGTAGGTGGGAGGAGGGAAAGACTTTATTATCAAGGCCATGTGCCATGCGAGTCGATCAGCCAATAACCAGACAGGAGGGAAGCGGCGGGAATTTTGACATGGTTTGAGATCTCGTCACCACACAGTGTTGAGGTAAAACCTAGAAAATAGCTATCCACGCCATCTGCCGGTGAGAGACTAAACTTCTTGAAAGACCGAAAATATAGTGCAGGCTATTTAAAGCTTTGGGTAAACATCTGGAATAGTTTATCTGTGGTAGTACACCATTCAATACCCTTTTAGCGTTAAATTCTATTTATTCTGTGATTATACATTTTACATTTTTAACGATTTAAATATAATAATAATCGTAAGGTATAACCAGCTTTAGTAGTATAGTCAAGTTCGAAGGTAATTTAGCGATCTAAATATAATAATAATAATAATAATAATAATAATAATAATAATAATAATAATTTAGAGTCAGACTTAGTGGTATTGCCAAATTCCAGTTCAATTTAACGATCTAACAATAACAATACAGGGGAGGATGAACCATTTATACTGTTATCTTTATCGCATGAGCAAAAGGTCAATTATGAAAAGCGTACAAGTATATCTAGTTCTACTCAATAAAATGATGGCATTTCTACTTAAAAAAATAAATATGCTACTACCCTCAGCTGATTCATAGCAAACGTTTGCAGCAAGTTTACAAAGCATCATCTTTCAATTTAATGCTGTGCACACAAAATCATTTTTAAGCAGGCTTTCTTCATTTAACTCTGTGCCTTCTAAAGTATTCCCATGCAAGCTTTCTTTATTTAACGTTCTGAATTCGAAAGCATTTCCTCATGAGCTTTCTTTATACCTTGCACACACAATATATATATATATATATTATGTTTTCCGCAGACGGTTATGCCGTCTCTTCGGTTGTGTTTTGTATTTTATTTATATTTTACTGTATTATTGATTGTCTAAGTGATACTTATGAATGTTTGAATATTTTGTGGCCGGGCTAGGCTATTGGATTTGATTCTATGCTAAGGTTGTATATATGTCTTCTCTATGTTCGGGCCGTGGGTATCTCTGAAGTATTGGTAGGCTTGGATCGTTTGCATTTTTTAGTCTGCATAATTCCAATAGATTGTGTAGTGGTGAATTCTGTTATCTAGGTTTGCTGTCTTGCTGCGCATTCACATGGATAGTATCTAGAAGCCCTGGATGTGCTGTGTTCTAGCGTTTTGATATATAGCTACGTCTGAGCTTTTCCAAATGTTCTGTTATTGTAGGGAACGTTTAGTCTATTGTATAGCACTTGCTATACTATACAAGTCTATTGTATATCAAATAGGTTGGGCTAGGTAGCTTAATTCGGTATGCAAGACGCAAGGTGTGACGTTCCAGTATGCGTAGGCGATTGTAGAAATCAGTATTAGCTGCGATCCATGCTACATCACCGAATATTATACACAGTCGTAAGTACATGTATGTTTTAAAAATAGTTTCACTGTTATACCACAAGTAGTACCGGCTAGCCGTTTCAGAAGTGTTACTCGTTTTCTAGCTTTGTACTTGACATGCTGGAGATGAACTTTCCAGTTAAGATGTCTGTCGTATATGACCCCGAGATATTTTACAGATTTACTTGGTCTTATTTCTGTGAATTTGCCTGAATGTTTAATTTGGTAGGGTTTCGGCGCACTTTACTTCGTGTTTTCGGTGGTTGGATGATCAGTGCCTGTGCCTTTTGTGCATTAATTGTGAGTCGCTATTTTTGCACCACTTGTAGAATGTATCTATGCCTAATTGGAGAACTGTTTATCTGTTGTATGGTTGATCCACATGCCAAGAAGGCCGTATCGTCTGCGAAAGTAAAAGTATGTACTGGTGGAGATGGCGTCGGCATATCTGCTACGTATATGATGTATAGTAATGGATAAAGAGCTAATCTGTGAGGCACCCCGGTTTGCGGAAAGATTGGATCGGATATGCAGTTGTTAATAGCCACATATGCCATACGATTTCTAAGAAGGTGATAAGTCAGTCGGATGTAGGCTGAGGGAAGTTGAAAACTGTATAGTTTGAAAATAAGTCCTGCATGCCAGACACGGTCGGAAGCCTTTTCAATATGGTTCTATGGTATTTTAGTGGTTTGTTATTATTGTGGTTAGTCTTAACAAATTGTCTGTGATACTATAGTTGGGTCGGAATCCAGCCTGATGGTATGGTAGTAGGTCGTATTTTTCGAGATGTATATGAAGTCTTTGTACGAGGAATTTTTCTAGTGTATTTTGCTAAGTGTTGATGTTGGACCTGTATGATGTGGGCTTCGCCTTGTGTTTATCTGGTTTCGGAAACGTCAGTACTTTTGATTCAACTGGGTAATTTCCTGTGCGCAGTATGAAATTATATATCATTACTAGTAGCTGGAGTAGAATAATATATGCCTCTTTCAGATGACGATACGTTATGGTTGAAGCCTGGAGCGGTATTCTTCTTCTATCTTGTGACTTCTTTGATGTCCTGCGTTGAGATTACTGTTTTGAGTGGATTGTTCTCGTCTAGAGTGTGATCTAGGTCAATGTTCAACGTCGTGTTGGGTGGATCGGTTTGACGGTCTATTGTGCGTGAGGCCTTCATATCAATTTGATAGGATGCTTCAGGCGTGAATACAGTTTGTAGGCTATCGGCGAAGATGTTCCTAACACAATTGCAAAGGGCTGGCGCGTTATGAATCTTTTACGAGAGGACACCTTTACTAACCCTGGGATCATTATCATTAGTTTTACGAGGGGATGGCTTTACAAACCAGAGGGGTGCGTTAAGATTAGTTTTATGAGGGGCGTCTTTATAAACCAGTGGCGCGCTATTAATAGTTTTTCGTTGACACCTTTATAAACTCGTGCGGCATTATGAATCATTTTATGAGGGGATCCTTTGTAAACCAGGGGCGCATAATCATTAGTTTTACGAGGGGTGCCATTACAAACCAGGGGGTGCGTTATGATTAGTTTTATGATGGGCGACCTTAGAAATCAGTGGTGTCTTATGAATAATTTGAAGACGGTGCATTTGGGAACTGGTGACGTGTTTTCAAAGCTACAGCACGTTTTGAAAAAACACAGTAAGCGCCTTGTTAAAATCATAACGCGTTTTTGAAAGCCGTTAATTCTTAATGAGTTAAGTGTTACCAGGTGTATGCATCAGTAGTTTCCGGTTTACCTAAGAGATGGCGCCAGCGAAAAGTAAGCAGCGTATTCATTTGACACATACGTCATTTTGTTCGTCTGACATTAAACTACACACACACACACACAAGTTGAGTCCGCCAAACACTAGCGTCTTTGTTTTATCGTTCAGTGATCATGTCGACGTTTGTGCCTGAAAAAACATTTGCAGCACGCATTGGTTTTCTTCTTTAATCAAAAGAAAAAGGCTGTTGAAAGTCATCGTGTGCTGGTAGAAACATATGGTGAACACGCTCCATCGATTAGAACATGTGAGACATGATTTCGACAATTTAAAATTGGTGATTTCCCGCTCTGGTAGACCACAAAAGTGCGAAAACGAGCAATTGCAGGTGTTATTGGAGGATGATCCAACTCAAATTCAACAGCAATTGGCAAAAGCATTAAATGTGTCACAAGAAACAATCAGCAGAAGTTTACGAGCAATTCGGAAGATCAATAAACTGGGTAAATGGGTCCCACACGATTTGAATGAACGTCAAATGGAAAATCGCAAACTCACTTGCGAAATGCTGCTTCAACGCCACGAAAGAAAATCCTTTTTGTATCAAATTGTGACGGGTGAGGAAAAATGGATTTATTTTGAAAACCCGAAGCGGAAAAAATCGTGGCTTTCACCTGGCGAAGCCGGTCCTTCAACACCAAGGTCAAATCGCTTCGGCAAGAAGACCATGCTTTGTGTCTTGTGGGACCAGAGCGGTATTGTGTATTATGAGCTCTTGAAGCCCGGCGAAACCGTTAATGCACAACGCTATCACCAACAAATGATTAATTTAAATCACGCATTGATCGAAAGACGACCGGAATGGGCCCGAAGACATGGCAAAGTGATTGTGTTACACGACAATGCGCCGTCTCACACAGCAAAACCAGTGAAAGACACCTTGAAATCGCTTGGATAGCACATCCTTCCACACCCGCCGTACTCCCCAGACCTAGCACTATCTGATTATCACCTCTTAACAATGTATACCGTCAATTTGTGATGGCATATGGACGAGTTATTTTCGAACCGACACTCAAATTTCCAGCATGCTATATCCACTTGAGAAATCCATAAAATGTTCAAATTTGTCCAAGTCAATCTAGACAGATCCAAGCTAGCCACACACGAACTTAGGCTATACTGTGACAAGGAGAAAGTGGATGTAGCGTGTGTCCAAGAACCTTATACCAATAAGGGCAAAATGTCGGGAATGAGAACAGATGACAGAATACTAATACCAGATGATCCAAATCCAATGGTGGCTGTGATTATCTTTAACAAGAAAATAGATGTACTAGTAGATTCTAAAAACACTTGCAGGTGGATCCAGGCACTCAGCATGGGCCTGGGAGGTGACAAAATAACACTTGTAAATATATACAGCCAATTCTCTATGCCAGCTGATATCTTTGTACATAAACTTGAACGAATTTTGGAGGGGTTTTATAGGGGAAATGTAATGATTTTGGGAGACATAAACGCTAAATCACCGCTTTGGCACTGCCCTGAAACGGACGAAAAAGGAGAAAAATACGAGGATATAATAAATATATATCAACTAGTTGTCCAAAACAAGGCAGACCAACCGCCAACTTTTCAGGGAAGAGCTGGGGCGGCAAGTAACATAGATGTGACTTTGACAAGGGGCAACCTGAACACATACATAAATGGATGGAAAGTAATGGAAGATGTTACCACGAGCCAGCATAGCGTCATTGCCTTCAATATGGATCTAGCGAACAAAGATGATAGACAATTTAACGAAGAACCAAAGAAAACTAACTATAATGTAAAAAAACTAAACTTCAAAAAATTAACAGAGAAATTAAAACTACCACAAATTGAAGAAAATGCTGACCTAGAGGACTTGGCAAAAGAGATAGAAAAAGAAACTATTGAAGCAGTAATGAAAACGGCACCGACACCAGGAAATAACAACAACCGCAAATTGCTCTGGACTAGGAGTTTGGATAGATTAAAGAGAAAAATGAAAGCAAGCAGAAAAAGCTACCGAGCAGCTGGAGACCACGAACTGAGAAGAATAAGACTTAACAACTATAGACAAATAAAGCAAAAATTCGAGAAAGAATTATACGAAACCAAAAAGAAAACTTGGACTAAGTTTGTGGATGAAAACCTATGTAAGGATATCTGGGGTATGCCTTACAAGATCGTAATGCAGAAAATAAAAACTAAAGGGATATTACATACATTAAAGAAAGAAGATGACACATATACAAAAAACTGGCGTGAAACAATGGAACTATTAGTCACAAAACTATTCCCGGATGATCAAGTAGAAGACGATAATGATGAAAATAAAAGAATAAGACAAGAGGCAACACACACCCCTTATGAAAATAACAACCAAGAGATGCCATGGATAACCAATGAAGAAGTAGCAGCTGCGATAAAGACCCTAAAACCACACAAAGCTCCGGGCCCGGACCAAATTAGGAACGAGATTTATAAAGCGATACCAGAATACTGGTCTCCGTACATGTCGAGACTATTCAACGAATGCCTGAAACAGGGAAAATTCCCAAAAGCATGGAAAACTGCAAACCTCGTTGTATTGTTAAAAGGAGAAGATAAACCAAAAACTAGCCCGAAGTCCTACCGACCAATCTGTCTGCTAAACGTAATTAGCAAAATCTTTGAAAAATTATTGATAACAAGAATAAATGTAAAAAGAGTAAACCTTAAGCAGTGCAGATTACAGTATGGATTCCGTCGTGGCAAATCGACAGAGGACGCAATCAACGAGGTTTGCGGTAGCATAATTAATCTCAAAAATGATAACTGTAAATATGTTTTAACAATATTCTTCGACATAGCGGGGGCCTTTGATAACGTATGGTGGCCCTCGGTGCTAAAAGTACTCAAAAATCTAAATATGCATCCTGCAATATGGAAAGTTGTGAAAGACTATTTCAAAGACAGAAAGATTCAGATTGAAACGGCCGATGGCGTAGTGCAGAAGACACCAACAAAGGGTTGTCCGCAGGGCTCTGTGCTCGGTCCGGTTGTCTGGGATATAGTATTCCAGCCATGCCTGCAGATGCTGGATGAGATGGAAAATGTGGAAAGAGCAGTGGGATACGCAGATGATCTGGCGGTCGTGATTAAAGGCAACAGCCGAAATGACCTAGAAAATAAGGCAAATAACATTATAAACTATATGACGGCGTGGTGCAATAACAATAAGATGTCAATTTCAGCAGAAAAAAACAAAATATGTGATCTTTAAAGGCAAACTAGACTATAACAGAGGACCTACAATTAAAATCAATAATACATCAGTCAAAAGAGTTAAGGAATTTAAATATTTAGGCGTAATATTGGACGAAAAGCTAAATTTCAGAAAACATGTAACTGAAGTAAAAAACAAAGCAAACAAAGTAGCACACAAAATAATAAACATTGCAACAAAAGAGTATCGTATACCACTAAAAATAATAAGAACGTACCACGACGTCATAATACGCTCAGTAGTGGGTTACGCCGCCAGTGCATGGTGTCACCGCATGGATGACATCAGACAGAAACAAATTATTGACAGATCGCAACGACAACTACTGCTACGGCTAACGGGAGCATACCGAACATCAGTGGAGGCGCTTCAGATTGCGACAGCGACAATGCCGATGCACCTACAAATTAAGAGATTAGGAGCCGCGTACTGGTTAAAGAAAAACAACGAAAACAAAGTCAGAACAATTCTACACCAAACAGCAGGAGACAGGAAAGAAATACAAGAAATCTTAATCAGAGCGTGGCAAGACGAATGGGAGACAACAACAAAAGCGAGAAGAGTCTTCAGCTTTTTCCCGGACGTGGCGGAGAGAGTCGGACTGCAACTTGAAATAGAAGGCGGCCTAATGCATTTCATAACCGGTCATGGCCCATACAGACAGAAGCTACGGGATCTCCAGCTTGTAGAGGATAATATGTGCCGAGTATGTGGAGTGGTTTCGACCCCGGAGCACACAGTATTAAGGTGTGAGGAAACAAACGAACTGGTTAATGAACAGAGAGCTATCCTGGGGGGATACGCCTATTTACACAGTTCTGAGAACTCCAGAACTGGTGGTGGTCCTCCGCGAAACGGCAAACAAAGTTTCAGAGTACCACAGAAGAAAATTTGTGGCCGGGGCTGGGAGACCGTGAGAGGGACGTATGTAAAAACACCCAGAACTGCAACCAGTGAGTTTTTTTTTGTGACAGCTATAAACCGCAACAGCCGAGATTTACAACCGTGGCAAACGCGAACCGCGACCGCGACAACCGTGTAACGCGAATAACAGATCATGAACAATAGACATAGATAAAATATAACGTCTTGCGCGTTAAAACAGTATAACAAAGTCGGAAAAACAACAAACTCGAACAATATATAAGACTACTTGAGAGCTGCTGGAAACCAGTAACAGAGTGCTTTGTACGGAAATCCTGCAAAAGACACTCAATTAGTGTGAGAGTGTGAATGAAATGGTGGAGGGACCAGGATGAAGTGAAATAGTGTAGAATGAGGAATTATGTATGAAAACAGAACTAATGTATATGTGGGCTGCGGAAGCCGCACCCCACAGAAGCTTAGTGAATAATCCCAAGAGTGTATGTGAGTGTAAATGGAGAAGAATAGACATACATATATCCAACTGTATGAAGAAAGGAGGAACAGGAATAGCCAAGCTGGACTTTCCAGTGAAATACTAGCGGCCCTGTAACAAATTGAGATGCAGCAAAGAAGAAGAAGAGACTAAAATAAAATACCTTTCTTTTTTCTTTATTTCGTTACAGGGAAGCAGAAGGCGCGAAGAAAAGAAGAAGAAGCCTAACTCCAGTTTAACGTTTGTTTTGTCCTGTGTTGTCTTGTGTTTGTCTTCTATGTAATATATGTAATTCGTATCAAATAAAGCATATATGTGGATAGGGACTTCCCTCCCAGCAAAAGTTCCAAACTTAGGAACAAAGACCCGGAGAACATTCCGGACGCCGGGTCACAAAGACCGTCCCGCAACACCACCTGTCTCAGACAGACGGAACATAGGAGATCGTTGGAATGTCGGAACTCCGGCAATCCAACAATCTCCAGGGACAAGCCTGCCCCAGGCTGGGAAGCACTAAGTAGTGCGCGCTGCACGCCCTTGCAAGTGCACGACCTAACCTGTGCAAAGAACGCAGAGAGGCAGGGGTGGAAAGGTGGGCCCCCTAAAAAAAAGTAAAAAAAAAATTATGAGCTCTTGAAGCCCGGCGAATCCGTTAATGCACAACGCTATCACCAACAAATGATTAATTTAAATCACGCATTGATCGAAAGACGACCGGAATGGGCCCGAAGACATGGCAAAGTGATTGTGTTACACGACAATGCGCCGTCTCACACAGCAAAACCAGTGAAAGACACCTTGAAATCGCTTGGATAGCACATCCTTCCACACCCGCCGTACTCCCCAGACCTAGCACTATCTGATTATCACCTCTTCGCATCAATGGGGCACGCGCTCGCAGAGCAGCACTTCAGCAATTTCGAAGACGTTGGAAAATGGCTCGACGAATGGTTTGCCGCAAAAGACAAGCAGTTTTTCTGGCATGGTATGCATCAATTATCTGAAAGATGGGCGAAATGTGTAGAAGCCGATGGCCAATATTTTGAATAAAACAAAATTAATTTCCCTTGAAAATTAAGTGTTTTCTTTACCAAAAAATACTGCAAAAACCTATGCATACACAGTTCCTTAGCTTGTAGTTCCTTAGCAAAACCTGTTTAATATAATATATATACCATTCTACTTGAATACTTTATTCGTTACCTATTAATATTTAATAATAAATTCAAATTCAATTGTGTATGTGAAATATATCACCTTAAATTCTTGTACTGTCATAGCAGCACTAATTGCTAAAGTATGAATTATTTTTACAGCATTATGTGTAAAATTAGGGATCTGTTACATTTCTATTATCAAATCAGTAAATAAGAGGGAGAGGAAAATTAATTATAAAGATGAAGGGGAAGAGATTTTTGATGCTAATGTCAAATAAAAATTTAGCTCAAGAGCAGGTAGTAGAACAGTTAAAATTAAATTTATATTCGGAATATAATTTCATTTACTAATCTTAAATTAATATTTCTGACTTTTTATCGGAGCAAGGAGTTAACTCATACAGCCACAGGATATTCCAAAAATAAGGAATATTTACCAGGGAATATGAGAATATTTGATTATAATATCGAATATGCTGTATACGCATATTCCAGACTTAAATGCTAGGAATGTAAGGCTTTTTTTTAAAACCATTTAATTATTTAAACTCTTTAAATCTATTAATTATCCTAACGTTAAAATTTGTTTCCATTTTCGCAGTTAACACAAAGAATAACACAATTGTTCTTTCTCAATAGTTTTAATTCCTTAAGAATATGAAAGGAAACCTATTCCTTGAGAATATGAAAGGAATAGACTGACAATGATGGAAAATAAAATATTTTCCCAGGATATTGCAAGCTGGTTGATAATGAACCAGGAATATGTCTGGAACATTCGAAGTTAACCAGGAATATTCCTGAAATATGTTGTGCTATGTGCAAAAGTAAAGTTGCTAACTTAAAATTCTAATTATGTGATTAATATTTCTTATAAATATTAGTGAAAAATATATAAACCTACCTGTTTCAAGTATAAAGATCTTCTTCTTCATACACAGAAAAGGTAAATGTAAAATTTCTTAAATTTCTAAGTTCTTTTAAAAAATGACAAACTAAACTTGCTTCCAGTCTCTAAGCGCATGTAAACAAATCTGAATGATGGCATTAAAAATTTACTCCAGGTTTTTATATTGTCTTAAAAGGCTAGAGAAACGGCAAAATATTTTCGAATTTTAAAACTGAAAGGGACAGTTGATCACTTTCTAGGGTGTGTGCCGCTATAAGTATTTTATTAATGGCTGGCAGCTTTCATAATCATGAAGCGTTTATTTCCTATGAAACGGAATTACAATTGCAAGCTATAATCTATTTAAGAACCGGAACGGGAAACGAAATTAGTGACTAGTGTTTAATATTGAACATTTCATTACATCTGGAAAAATATTTTAAAAACAAAAATTTCGTTGATGTTTTCTTCCTCTAACGCCATTTAAAAGGTCCATTTATTATTCCTGTTCCTTATTTAGTGTCTTATTTAGTTCCGTCCCCTACCAATAAAATTACAAAAGGGTTTTTGAATCAACACATTGTTTTAAATTAGTGACTCCCTTCTTTCAATGATGTGAAACGTGAACTGACGGCTGGCACCACGCTGCGGTCGGTATGCAGACTATTTCGCCAGACCGATAAGCATACCATAACAGCAGGATTTTCGCAGATACATCGCTGAGGCGTTGTGTTTTAGTCACAATTGTGCATATCCCAATGAGACCTAAAAAGTACGTCCCTAAGACATCGCATTGCGATTTTTTTTCGTCCCAAACTTGTACGTCGCTGGAACATCACTGGAACAACGGTGAGCGGTACGTCGCAAAGTGAGACGTACTTGTGAAGTTGCATTCGCAAATGTGTTGTCATTTGTGTCCAGCTGAACTGTGATAGCAGCGCCGCGTTAAGGTAGGTTAAGTTGTGTGTGTCTGTGTGTGTTTTTGTAAACGTCGACTGATCGATTCGTCGAGAGTGGGGAAGCAATGGTTTTCTTCTGATACAAAACGAAAAAAACAAAACGAAAACAAGACAGTGAGGTATATATATTTACATCCGGCTATGGTTATTGCATCCGTCATAAGCTGTCGCGATGCTGCACCCACTAGATCCGGCTGTACATATGCACATATTTTTTTGAATAAGTGTTTATTGAATATTGTTTAAAGCATTTATCGACTTTTTATCACAGAATTTGGGAAAATAACTTGAAATTCATTACGCAATCATTGTGGGGACTTTTCAGTTTTCCAACAATCACAGTTCCACTGTATAAATGTGTTCATTCATGAGTCAAAGTTGCCTCTTTCTGTATAACTGCGTTTACATTGAATGACTGCTGCATCCTCTCGTGAAACAGCTAATTCACGGCTACCAACCATTGCGCTAGTATTTCATTTGCTTCTTGTAAGCTGCATTTGCATTATGTGCATCTGTGATTCTTGTTAAATGTGAAAAATCGGTTTATATCAAAGAGTTTTAAAACTCCACTAGAGGCAGAACTGGCGTCACCGTCAACGTGGGTTTTAATTCCCAGCGTGGCGCAAGTTGAACATTCAGCTGTTTCTCTGTTTGTTTGGCAGGAATGAAACAGCGAGCCGTGCGCTGCCTGGTATTATATCATTTGTATGTGACACGCACGATCTTTTTATGAAGAAAATCAATTGAGAATTAGCATTAGACTTCACCTTAGTTAAGTTCAGCACATAAGATACAAACAATTCCTAATTGAATTGATCACTATAAGGTATAATTTAATATAAAAATCACTTATATAAAACGTTCTTAATAAATATAATTTTTGTTCTCAAAAAGATTTTTTGTTAAATTTTGAATTTTATGGCCTTTAGGCATCTAAGGCTCGGGAAAGGATTCGGGAAGCAGTCAGCCAGGGCCTATGTTGAAGATGCCATTCCCGTTAAATAAAACAATATAATGATAATACTTAAAGCCACATAACTTATTAAAAAACATTAGAGGTACATTTAGAAATATTATACAGCATGATACAACGCAAGTGACATGAATATTACAAAATACTAATGCTGTAATTTATGTAGCCAACGATTACCTGCATAAATTTACAAAGAAAATCATAAAATTGAAAATAGGGCATGGGCACCAGTCGTCCGACATACACTAGTAGTCGGCATTTTTCACATAAATATTTAAACAAAACGTATGTCACTAAATGTACATACAAATTATCTCTAGTCTTCGGACAGCTTTAACTTGATATTTAAGTTCTACCATCTATCGAAAGTGACATTATATAGATAAAAAAAGGAAGAAAAACTGGCTTCCCCGGTTAGCTTCGAAGATGCGGAAAAGTTATTTGAGAATGAAGAAGATTGTCTTTAAATTTAGAGTAAAAGTCCTTGTCTTAAAATTATTAGAAACGACATTGTCTTTTCTAGCTTTTCAAATATTCCGTTTTGACTTTATATCATAAACAATACGCATAGTCATATCTATTAAGTATATTATTGTGTCTGACTTCAGGTATAAGGTATATAGAATTCAAGAGTTTTCCTCTTACCGACCAGGGTGACCGATAAGAAGCGTTTCTTATCTATGTTTGTTGCGATGAAAAATTTGTTTCTATTGTTCTTAATAGTTTAATCAAGGTGTTCCTGGTTAGATTCCCAGCGGGGACACAAGTGGATCGAAATCCACATTAAACTGCAGGTCCCGTCCTTAGGACGTCATTTTCGTGTGATGAAAGGCAATGGCAAATCACCATCGGTTCACCTAGCTCTGCGATCTTCAAGTCAAGAGCTGCCTTCGAGCAGAACACTCATCATCATCGTCATTGTTCTTAATAATTTTACAAGTCTTTCCAACAGCACATTACTTACCGAGTCGGCGTAGCTCATTGGTAGAGCGTTGGTGTAGCATTCGGAAAGTCATGGGTTCGATTCCAGCGGCCGACCATCCTGACTGAGGTTTTTCCAGATATTTTGCTCAGGTATACCAGGCAAATGCAGAGTTGGCACCTTCAACATAGGCCCTGGCCGACATCGTCCCGAATCCTTTACCCTCCCCTATCTCGGCCTGAGCCTTGGGTGCCTAAAACCACCAATAAAATTCAACAGTACATTATGGGCTTAGAACTATTTAAATTTTAAATAGACATATATATTTTTTCTACACGAATATAACCAGCCGGCCGGGTGGTCGAGCGGTCTGCGGCGGTGGGCCATCAGCTCGAAGGTTTCGGGTTCGAGTCCCGGCAGGGGCATGGGTTTGGATTTTAACAGCTAAAGGCGAATCGTGACGGGCCGAAGTCCAAAGTTACTAGACTGGCCCATATAAAAATAAAGTTTACCAAAGTTTACGAATATAACCACTTTATTAAGAATATGACTAAATGAAAACGATCCATTATTTCAGAATGTAAGAATACATATTTTTATGTATATTTCTCTTTGGCATTAAGGGACAGTTTTATAACTATGGTTCAAACACTATAAAATACCTTCGCATCAAATAATTCTAATCAAAGATGTGTGTTTTCTTTTATATTTCTAGCAGACATAAACTACACGAAAAGAACGTCTTACGTGGTGAAACATTTTTCACGGAATAATATTAAATGATCATTTATTTGTGAAACGATACAATACTTCATTTACTTAGTACGACCGTAAGCTGTACAGGAGATCGGAATTTTCTTCTCAAATACAAACGAATCAACTAAAACAATGAATGCCAAAGAGTGTAGCACAGCAGCCATATACGTGTTGTTGCCAAACAAACATCCTCTCGCTCAACTTTCAAGTGGCGCCGCGTCAGCAGCGCGAATCCTGACTCTAGTGGAGAGGTTTTATAACTCTATGGTTTATATTCAATATTTTCAAGGTAAGAGGCTCCATTGGGTCCTTTGTGCCATTTTGGGTCTCAAGGGCCATATAATGATCCGATAGTGAAAAATCGCTTTGTGTACAATGTTTTCAATATAATAAGGCCCCATTGGGCCATTCTGGATCCCAGTGGCAAGATTAAGGTCCTTTAGTGAAAAATCGGTCGCCTACACTTTGTGATCTCTCATTCTCTTTTCTCGCTCTTTATCTTCTCTGAACATTTACTCCCCCTGGGTCTGGTAGTTTCCTTGACTTGGACACCACAATCTTGTTGTGTTCAACGTATGATACCTCCAAGACCCTCATCTCTTCCAGCTACCATAACCGGCGGGCAGTTTTTTCGTACTTTCGCCCGTTATCTTGAAATATGAACATTTTCCTGCATATTTTTGTGACCAAAACAACTACTAATTGGAGTACGAACTAAACCAACACAATTAAGTTACGAAAAAAAAGGAGCCAAGCCCCTCAAGACCCCCAGATGGTGGTTTGGGGGCAGAGGTCTAAACGAAGCAAAGCAAGTCGCTACTTATAATGGCAGACTGAACATAAGGATTATTCAAATTCAACCAATATTTATTTTTAAACTTTAATCTTGATTAATCGTCTATGTCTATCCATATTCACTATCTAATCTTAAATTACCAACTAATATATGACGAATGGTTGAGAAGAGCGCAGGGGAAAAATATAAATATCTTAAATAAAATGGTTACTTACCTTCCTCCCTTATTGAATTAATTATTGAATTAAATACACCAAACGTTTCAACGTCTACAGCAGACGTCTTCAATAGTGGCAGAAAACACAAGGATAAATTAGGTTAGGTAAAACTTTGAAGAAACTAAAGGAATCCTCTGCAATAAAAACACTGCACACTCACAGGAAGAGGGCAAGAAACACAGTCCTAAAACCTAAAAAAGTGAGATTCCGGAACTGTTGTTTGCATTGAGTCTGTTTCAATGTTACCGGATTCGTCTTCCCCGAAGCACAGTTGCAGTGAAGGCAGCCAACATGGTTTGCTGTTACCTGTGACAAGATTCAGCCATGGCTTGTATTTATGCATAAAATTGATTTTTTCTCTCACGTTCTCTTTTGCTTTTCCTGAACCGATTACCTTAAAGTTTGCTATTTGATGTGTTTGTTCATTTATCTATAATTTTGGGGAAAAGCCGTTGATAGACAAAAATGAGGCGTAGTAGCGCATCAATGATAGTTGCAATGTGTAGTGAAACGAAGAAAATTAACGAAATGAAACGTGACCAAACTTTCAGAGGGAAAGGTAGAAGTTCAAAAATACCAGGACATGCAGACAGCCAGAATACTTATAATACTTGTGGAATGGAATGGATTTTATTTTCGTAATATGAACACCATTTAGGCCAATACAACGTATGTCTAGAATATGACACAGTTACATAATTCTCTTCATTAATATTGTTAAAATCGTTAAAGTAAAATATACAGCATACGTAGTCATAGAATATAGGAATAATTAAACATTACTTCCAATACACTTATAAAATCTGTTCTGAGTGATTAGCTACAAACAGTATTTCTTATCAGTATAAGATCCTTAGCTTTTGGTAATAAAGAACATAGAAGTATAAGGCCATAAGAATTTATCAGTCAGTGTTCCAAAGTAGAATGTAATAATAATAATAATAAAAAATCCATAGTATGCTTAAACATCATATTTCACATGGATATTGCTTAAAGTAAAAAACTATTTTCAATAAAAGAAGGGTAAACATTACATACTAAATTTATAACCGTGTATCGTTAAAACCAAAAACTGGATAAACCTAAAAAATTAGAATAAATATAAACTGCTTAACAAGTACAGTGGTAATTTAAAAAGGAAATAGAATTTAGAAAGTCACAAAGCTAAAATGTGTAAAATATATAAAAACATATAATGCAGCTATAGCTTTGTCATTCTTTCATATCTTGGTTATAAGCGTAAACCATTCTAGTTAAAACAGTTTTGTTTTTATCTCTTTTAACCAAGAATTCGTATTTTCTAAGATTATGAGTAGGTACCTGAAATGCAATTTTCTTTTCAATAAGTATTTGCTTTGAATTTTAGTTGATAATATTTCATCAATAAATTGTATATCAATATTTCTTCTTCGTTTGTACAAGGGTTCGAGTCTGAGAAAATTGCACCAGTATTCATAGCTATGTTTGTAGTATGGTAGGCCAAACTTAAGGCATAAAACTCTAATAAAAAACTTTTGAATAGCTTTTATTTTTAAGCTGCTAGTTAATGTTTCTTGGTACCAAATTATGATTCAATATTCTAATTTAGCTCTCACTAAAACTTTATATAACATTATGTATGTTTGCATTGTAGTTAACTCTCTCCATTGGTTAAACAAGTACCCTATCCTCTTTTTGGATTCTTGAGTTAAGGTGTCAATATGACCCTGAAACTTACCATTGGCGTCAAAATATATGCCTAGGTCTTTGATTGATTGAATTTTGCATATTACATTATCCAATATTTTATAGGTACTTGGAAGATAATTCGTTTTTTGTTTATAGCTTATAACCTTTGTTTTATTCAAGTTAACTTTCATTTTGTTCTTGTCACACCATATTGCTACCTTGTTAATGTCTTCTTGTATTCTAACAACGTCAGAATTACTTTTGATATAACCAAGCAATTTTAAATCGTCAGCGTAAAGTAAAGGTGTAGCATAATTTACCCTTGTACACAAATCATTAATAAATATATTAAATAAGATTGGACCTTGTGGAATCCCATTTCCTATTTTCGCAGATTTTGACAGGTTTTTATTGACTTTAATCCGAAAAGTTCTGTCTTTGAAATAAGATTCAAACCATTTTATATATATAAAGGCGATAATCCCATACGTCTTAACTTATTAAAAAGAATCAAATGGTTTACAGAATCAAATGTCTTTGTAAAATCGAAGTAAATAACATCACATTGTAAGTTACTATTAATACATCCTTGTATCTCAATAGTTGCCTGACATAGATTAGTATCTATGGATTTACATGGTGTAAACCCATGCTGGTTTTCATGTAACAGTTCTTTCAGGTTAAAATTTAAGTGTTCAGCAATTATGGCTTCGAAAATTCTTGCGCATCTATTCAGGATCGCTATAGGCCTATAATTCAAAAGTATGGATCTGTCACCTGACTTATAAATAGGAACTATAATTGCTTGTTTCTAAATTTCCGGATAATGGCCTTGTTGCAAGGATTTATTAAATATTTGTACTAATATTGGTGTTAAATATTGACCACAGGCTTTTACGATATAGTTTGGAATGTTATCAACTCCAATGCTAGATTTGGCCTTAAGTTTTTTAATGTGTTTAGTCACATCTTCATTCGTAATAACAGGAATGTTAATGTTTATAAGATTACCACTGTTGTCTATTTCATTTTCTTGGTGTAAGCTATTTAATGTGAAATTTTTGAGGAAATAGTCTTTGAATGTTTCAGCTATTTCATACCTGTCGGTAATAATATGATCGTTTACCTTCAAGTATGTTATACCCTTGTCTCTTTTCGATATATTATACTGTGACCAGAAGAATTTAGAATCACCATTTAAACTATTCTCTAAACCTAAGAAATATGTTTGCCTTGCTGATTTACACATTTGTTTAAATTGTCTTCTCAAAGAAGCATATGTATTGTAACAATCAAGTGATCCTGTTTGTTTGTATCTCACATAATATCTCGTCTTTCTATTAATAAGCCTTTTTAATTGTTTTGTCATCCATGGGTCTTTGTACTTACGGTTGATACTATTGGCTGATATTTTAGGTACATTCTTATCTAAACTGTTATATATTTGAGAGTACAGGTTGTCGGTTAACCCTTGTACATGCCTTGCTGTAACATGCTCGAAATTATTTTTTATCAATTTGAGGTCTTGGACAATTTCGTCAAAATTGGCTCTGGCAAAGCAATATTCAGATGCCATACATTGCTTATCCCAGCTTAAGTTATGAGTGTTTCCCATATTTTCAGCTACTCCCTGTCCATTTTTATTAATGGTTGAACCTTTGTATATAACTTACCATCTTGTACAGTTGTTAAAACCATCTTGCGTCAAGTAAGGTTCGTTTAACTGATTTAGATTGAAAGCGAGTGCAAATTCCAAAAGAATTTCTGCTTTATTCTTTATATAATGGTTTCAGTGCTAATATTACCTGAGATCCAGTCAATACCAGGTACATTTAGATCCCCTAGAAATATTATATTTGACTTAGTATTTAAGAAATTGAGAAGAAAACAATTACAATAGTTACGAAATGTATCTAATGGTGGCATATAATGCAGTGCCAGCAAGGTATTTTGAATACCATTACCTCTTAGGTACCCAACAATAATATCTATGTTATTGAAAAGAACCTTAATTTCTTGAAATTGATATTTTTTATGTATAAATAAACAACTACCACCTCCTCTGGTTTTGTTTACAATTTGCGTTATTCTGTTACTTCTAAATACGTTGTACTTATTAGATAATTGAGAGAAGTATTCTCTATCGCATTTAAACCACGATTCAGTTATTGCTATTATATCATAGTTATTGCAATTTACTTTATCAATAAAATCATTTACCTTTGTATTTAACCCGTTGACATTCTGGTAGTATATAGTTAATGCTTTACGCATCATTATTTGCAGTGGTTGAATCATGTTCCCTTGTATAGTCTTCGTCATTACACGCTAAATCCGTGTGCACCCTTGTTTCGTTTATTTCTACTATTTTATTGGAAAGCTGTTTTTGCACAAATAAGTCATTTTTAATTACCATATCTTCTCTCAGTTTCCAAAAAAAAACTGGGTAAATAAAACACCTTCGTGCCAGAACCCCGGACTAGCAACTTGGTTATAGTCGGTAGCATTCAGTGATACATAAAATGATGCATATCCAGGATATTTATTTTTTAGTTTTTCAACCTTTAGACCTAATACCATAACCTGTGTGTTATCAAGGATATAGTCCTTGATATCTTTACTGGACACGTTTTGATCAAATCTAGTAATAAACAACGCTTTTGTTTTTGGTTGCTGAACACTGATCTTCAGTTTATGATAATATTTTTATTATTAATAATAATAATCAAACTTATTCTTACCAAACCTCTATTATAACGTAAACACAGACATAAGTAGAGTGAAAATGCCGATAAGCCTGATTCAGAACTTGTGTCCATATGGCCAATAGTTCTAATTCCCCGTGAATAGTTGATCTTTGTTAGACACTTTTTTTTTTCAGAATTTGGTAAATGTATTATTATAGCAAGTCTTTTGAGTGGAATAAGATGCCACAAAACTCAGTTTTCTGTACACAAAGCAGCAATAATGGAATTAGTATGCCCCACGTTTTCCAGAAATACTTGACAGAATTCTTGAAAGCTGGTTTCGCTTACCCATTGAGTCGTAATAAAAAACAGTCTGACCCTTAACCTGTTCTCACTCGCTATTGCTCGCTCGGCATTACTGTGTGAATTGAGTATTGAGCCAAGTTGATAAAGAAAAGAACCATCCTGGCTACTAACCCGTTTTTACTTATAATTATATCCGCAAATAGCGATCTAGAACCAGTGAAATAATAAGTGAGAAAATTCTTATAACGTCATACAATGCGCACCTTCCATCTTAGCTTTCGAAAACTACTTTAACACATAAATAATCAAAATCTGACCAAAGCAAACACGTTTTATTAATAAATAAAAATCTTAGCGTTACAGTTTCGATCACGTATCGAGATCTTCCTTAGACGCTCTTTTTTTCTCGTATCAAAATCTTCCTCAGACGCTCTGAGCGAACAGACAGGAGATCAGAGATTACTGGTAATAGGCCTCACCCCACACTACCCTACCCTACCCTACCGTGCACTACATACATTTCCGAAAATACAACGGGAGAAACCGACATTGAGGAAGACCACTGGTCGGAAACAAAAACAAGACAGCAAAACTTAAGACTGCAAAATTCTAACCCCCTCCCCTCTCGCCCAGAATGGGGAAACAAACTATCAAACACGAAGTGAATGCCGGCATGGTATTACCACTAAAACCAACGCACACCACTTTCCATTGGAAGAACACACATACTAAACTATTCAGAAGATCTAATAGAGCAACCAACCGAAAGATCTACCGGAAAGACCACCAGTTACAAACAAGCGGACAACAATTAAACACACACTACCAATATTATTATTATTACTACTACTACTACTGCTGCACATAATAATAATAATAATAATACTAATAATTATTATTATTATTATTATTATTATAAAACAAAAATTGAAACCGAAATTAGAAACAGAACTGGAATCTGAAACAGACGAAGTTCAATACCCAGAACGCTAAAAGACGTTCGAGAAACAAGACTGAACAAAGTTTATAGTACAAATTTCTGTTAAACAGTTTAACAATAACCAACAAAAAAACAGGGGCCCCAAAATCATACACGGGACTCAGACAATAAAAACCAGAGGCCCAGATGGGCCCAAGAACAAATGTAACATAGAAGGCAATGGCAAACAACCACAGGTTCACCTTCCACAGAAACTTTCGGGTCAAAGACCTGCCCACAGGCAGAACAGCACACACCATCATCATTATCATCAACACAGTATAAACCAAGGGTCTAGGAAATTTAGAACAACAGGTGAATGGAAAAAATGGACAGAAGAGCATACAGAAAAAACTTGGAAATGCAGAAATCCACCTAAGAACAAGAACAGGACATGGATTTAAACCCACCCACACATGCCGAAAACGTAGGAAAAAAAGTGACAAATCAGATAGAGCAGCGCGTGTTGTCTAAGGGCCGGGCTCAGTTACCTACCACCGAAAAATATTACTTAGACGGAATGTCGCTTTTAATGTTTAAAGTGAACCGGAACGCCATTGCGGTAAGAAATATAGAACCGGTACTCTGTTTCTGTAAGAATAACTTTTGATCGGAAATTAAATATAGCGTATATTGAACAGTGAGAATTAAAAACAGCTTATTTGTAGTTCTCCATCCTCACTCTGGGTATCAAAATATTTTCCTAAAAAATAAATCATTACCTTAGCGTAGTGATCGCTATCACAGCACTTAAATCCTTTCTTGATCTCAATGGATGAAATATCTGTCTTGAACTGAGATATATGGAAATTATCTAGCAATGTAAGACACGTAGAAAGAAGGTACGTTTTTAGACAAACGATTCATATTGCACACTGATGAAAAGTGTTTTGGTTTAGTTATGTACAAACAGAAGTACGGTCGAAAAGTTTCCAGGTAAGTGGCGGAATTAAGTGCAGTAAATAGATTACCCTTGAGCACAGCAGAAATTTATGGGAGGTGGTATCAGTTAAATGAATATAGTATTTATGAATATTATAAATATAATGGATGTTAAATATTTATCAGATCTCATGCTCATATCAATCTCTCTCTCAATTATAGCCTTTAGGCAACCGTGGCTTAGACCTGGGTCGGGGGAGGATGTTGGAAGGTAGTCGGTCAAGGCCTATTTTGGAGGTACTATCCCGGTATTTGCGTGGTGTGACTGAGAAAAAAACTGAGGAAAAGTCTGAGCTTGCTGATGAACATGCTCGCCTGAACTCCCTCAGAGTAACAGCGCCTTACAATGACGAGCTTGCTCGTCGAGGGAGCTCTTCAGCAAACTCAGCAGTATAATAGCAAAAACACGTCAAGCTTGCTTAAGAGCAGGCTCGTCGAGAAAGCTGATCTGCAATATCGATACGGTATTGGCGCGTAGTATACTCGAACTTCCTCGGCAGCAAGCTCGTCGAGCAAACTCATTAGCAAACTGATCAGCAAGTGTAATAGAGCCCTTACAGTGACGTTTATAAATAGATCTAAGCCTACTGAATAAGAATCTAACCAGCAAAGAACTATATTCTAACTGAAGTGTTACACATTAAAATTGAAAATATTGATTCTAAAGAGATTTACAATGAATTCTAGGCATTCAATAGGTCACACTACTGTGAGCTCCTTATACTTTGTAGTTACCACCTTGAAAACGTTTAATATAAAATAATAATACAACGTTGTAGTATTAACCAGTGGTGTGTTTCTGCCCTGGTGCACCCTGGTGAAACTTGAATATATATTTATATCTAGAGAAAACTTTTGACAGAGCAGGACGTAGCAGAGCTGAAACGGGGTACTGGGTCAAATTTCGGACTGGCTCTGGGCTTGGGACCCGGTCTGACCCGTTGGCCCGATTTCGACCCGGCAAGACTGAAGACAAAGCAGAGTTCTTCATAATCTCGTTTCGTTTGAACAGTTTTACTTTCAGAAGTGACCGGGACCCGAATAGTTATCCCAACAGCATGAAAAATACGCCGCCGAAAATTTCCAGTTCATTAAGCTCGAAGACCGGATCATTCGTGTCAAGTTTCGGACCGGGTCACCTATGATCGGGTCAGGCCGGGTCACCATACAAAAGTGACCCTGTTTCAGCTCTGGGACGTAGTACCGCTAGGGCACTTTTTCTGTAACAGTGCACCAATTATAATACCAGTAACTATTAATAATTATTGAGGTTTCCGGAATAAAGGCGTATAGAAATGCTACAAAAATTACAATAATGAAATAACGACTTTTTTAAATAACAAATTAAATAAATACCGTTCCGGTAAGAAATTTAATGTATTTTAAACACTGCTCGTCTCAGAATAATCGACGTAATTTACAAGGCCCAGAACATCCAGCCGCAAACCACACGGCCAGCTTGGGTCGGCTCCGACTGAACCACCGAGACCTCCGTAACATTAGGATACTAAAAGTACAGAACTTATATGAGGGCATTATTACAACAACTTAATATCCTGTAAAAGATAAAAAAAAAAAAAAATAATAACTCTCACCGTAGTTAATGCACGGAAACCTTTCCACTAGTATAGTCTGAATTTAACACTACCATATTCTGGACAAAGCGCTTCAAGTAATGATCAACAAACTTAAATTTAAACCTTTCTCAGTTTCCTGCACTTTCTCAAAGGGCTGACTTCAATAATGTGGCAATTGCGGAATACCATTTCATGGAAAATCATGGTTGGTGGTATTCCTCGTAGGATACCTATTTTTCGTTATTTTCTTTATCTTGGTGAAAATATCTTTTTAAGGCAAATTTCTCAAATTGCACTATGTGAAATCAATGATTGCATGCGTAATCAGTGATGAGAAACCTGATAATTTTGTAGTTTAAACAATCTCCTGTACTCTAACTCAACTTTTTTCAACTTTTTTCATGCCGCGACCCCCTTTTACTATGTCTTCTGGCCGGCGACCCCCCACAGCACTTTTCTTGTTTTTAATAAGCAGTTTCGTTTCACTTTTCAGAAGACTATTTAATACACACACACACACACAGAGGCGGCGTTAGGTGAGCGTGGGGCTTAGGGCAATAATGACCCCGCGGGGCCAAAGTACAAGTAAAAATCACTGAGTGCCGAAATGTTACATCTAAAGCCGATAAAGCAGTAAACAACTTCCCCCTAAATGCTTCCTCTCACTTCTTCCTTTCATTCCTAACCCTAAATTAATTACAAAACATTTTCTCCTTTTTAATGAACAACGGTTTCCTATGATAAAAAAAAAAAATCCGACATAATTTAATTAAAGAAAGTACAATATATTTTAAAAACTGCATTGCTAATTACAAGTGCTTCTTTATTCATTTCCATTTCACATTACATTTCGCATGGAAACTATACAAACTAGTTTATTTGTAAACTTTTTTTTTTACAAATCAACTTTTAAATCATTGAGTAAGAAAAATATCAACTCGGAACGCGGGGCCTCCCTAAGCGCGGGGCCTGGGGCGGTTGCCCCAGTTGCCACCCCGAAACGAAGCCTCTGCACACAGATCCCTCGCGACCCCCGTGAAAGCAACTTGAGACCCCCCACTGGGAGTCGCGACCCCCATGTTGAGAAACCCTACTCTAATTAGTAATGTTGGATTGTTAATTATGTGAAATTGGTGCCCAAATTATTCTATAGTTCTGTTGTGATGATATCAACTCTATAAACTATCTATTTTTTATTTTTCTAGTAGCAGGGATTAAAAATATGCTGCAAAAAAAAGTGGCGTTTCTTAAAATAAGCGATGATGCAATTCCCTTGCATTCTCCTTCCCTTCCGGAACTGTAAAAAAATCCACACAGAAACTCCTTGTTATCCAGGGCTACCAGGTGTCTCAATGGAAGCAAGTTACGTGAAGAAATGAAAAGAAGCCTGTATATTCGTGTTCATAAGAAAGACAAAACTGTACCCAGAATTATACAGGCGCGCTCTCAGTGCACTCAAGCGACAAATCAGTGAACTAAGAAATATATGAAATCTTGCATATTACGATCATTATTGGCCTCAGGGTGGAAAACTTCATTTTTTCTAGCTTTAAGCACGGATTATTAAAAAAAAATGCAGTAGGTAACAAGCACCAAGAGACATCTATTGGAAAATTCTTAAACTGTTAGGCTGCGAGAGGAAAAAGCAATACACGGAAAGCAAAGTTGCATCCATATATGGCATCCGTAAGCACACGGAAGCAATTTCAACAAAATTTTGAAAATGTATGGCACCAACTTTGAATGTGGGATGTATATATATACCAGGTGTATGCATAAGCTTTTGCCGATCTTTTTGGTAAAGTAAACACTTAATTTTCAAGGGAAATTAATTTTGTTTTATTCAAAATATTGGCCATCGGCTTCTACACATTTCGCCCATCTTTCAGATAATTGATGCATACCATGCCAGAAAAACTGCTTGTCTTTTGCGGCAAACCATTCGTCGAGCCATTTTCCAACGTCTTCGAAATTGCTGAAGTGCTGCTCTGCGAGCGCGTGCCCC
>JAGDQP010023748.1:12651-28765 GCA_022664845.1 Lepisma saccharinum | reverse complement strand
AATGAAAGTTGAGTTTAATTTAAAGTGTTGCTTATATTATTATTATATTGTTTGTAATCACGTCTAAAATTTTGTTTCTGTAAGAAATATTTTTTACAGAAAGATCTTGAACTTGTACTGCGCGAAAAGTAAATCATATAACTGTATCAAGCATAGTAGGGCGTCGCGCGCGCGTAAGCGCATAAACGAAACTACCCCACTGCATGCTTCCGTCGCTCGCGTTCTCTGAATGCGACCTTCGAATGCGTCAATCGCACAAACGAAACTGCACCTTAAGGCGTTTAAAATAACGAACTTTACACTGCAGAATACTAATCTGCTTTAAATACACTCAAAATACAGTCATCGTTGCCCAAATCAAACATGTGACACGAATCTAATCTCCAGAATCAAGTAAAACCGACTTCACATGAACACGATTGCGAAGCGTCCAAGAGAAACAACTTACATCAAAAGTGAATACAAACAATTTATAACAAAGGCAACGAAATAGCACAAAATTAAACAAGAAAATTTAAAATACTCAAAACGACGTCTATGTATGGACACCTTTTCCGGGAACGACTCCATGTACGATTCCACGTACTAAAACCGGGTTCTAATCCACTATAAATTATAAATACATTACTAACAAAGTGAATCCTGGCACAAATACCAATAAAAGCTATTACATTGCCAAGAGAGAAAAAACTTACACGCAAATAAATTGGTGGGGCAGAAAAAAGTTAGGATTCCCCCCCCCCCCCCCTGTGTGATGATTAGGATATCAAAATATGTGCGCATGAAAATTTTGGCAACCCAAGCGCAATTGGTTTGGGAGATATTGTTGATGCAATGGTCAGACTCTTGTCTATGGAGAGGGATATTAAAGTGTTGAAGTACCATTATACTTTTAAATTGGTGAAATAAATTTAATTCGGGGCAAAGCAAATACATAGTAATCGATACTGGATGGAAAGCGCTACCTTGTGGAGGGTATATTCTTCATGACCGCCATCTTGAAGTACGCCACGTTGAATTTTGATTGAATTTCTTAAATGGAAAGAGGGTCGTGCAATATGTCATTCTGGACTAGAATTTTAGGGGAAATACGTTTCTGAAGTCAGTTTTGCCTTAAATGTAATATTGTGACAGATAATGCTATATGAAGCCCAAATGCATACAAATCTATATCGATAGGTCACTATACTCAGGAACAATTTTTATTCATTTGGGTTTCATTTCCTTTATTATTTCAAAACGAAATGGGTGTTTTCATGTCATTTCATTATTACCCAATTCTAGTGCCACATACCCTTCTCTCTCACAATGATACATTTACGGCAAAACTGACCTCAGAAACGTAATTCTCGTTAAATTCTAGCCCATAATGACATTAAATGTCGCCCTTCCCTTTTAAGAACATGAATTGAGATTCAATATGGCGGACTATAAGATGGCAACCATGATCAACATACCGTCCAACAGGTATCGCCTTCTACCCAATATCCATTCATGTGTATTGACCTTCCATTTCTTTCAGAAATTTAAGAACATGAAGATATTTCCGCACTTCTTTTTATCACTTTCCATAGACAGAATTTGACTTTTATATCATCGACATCTTCCAAACCAATTGCGCTCGGGTTACCAAAATTTACATGCGCACATATTTTGACATCCCAATCATCACCCAGAGAAAAATATCTAACTTTTTAGTTGTCGTCGGACTTATCGAAAGAAATCAACTGCCGTTTTCAATCGGTCAGTTGCAGAGGGCAGCACGATCAACGGTGCGAAAACAAAGAAACTCTAATTGCTTAACAAGAGCACAGGGAGTATTACGAGAGATAATTGTCTCAAAACACAACAGTGAAGGGCTGAGAAAAGAGCTTCCAGATATGTTTCAAGTGTTGGGATTCCTCCTGACATCTTCGGCACGTGTCAAAGCGAAGTTACCTTGAATTCACGCTGATACAATAAAGTGAAAACATTATTTTTACTTTAATATCGTCAGTCAGGAAATTAATTGTCTCATTTTACTTGTGATTTGCTAAATAGATTGAATACGGTCTCATTGGACGTCGGAGTTTATATTGGTATCCAGAAAGTTAATTTTCTGTAAAATATAACATGACAGATTCACCATCTTACAATAGTGACCACCTATATTTTGTCTTACGCATTGTATTGCTTCACTGGGTTCTTGGGAAGCTTAGACGATAAACTATGATATCAGTTCATATCAGAGCATTGTGTATTCGTCGTTAAAAAGGTAGTGTATTCTATTCATCTATAATATTTATTATTTTATCAGCACTCCTTTGACTCTAAAATACGTTACAATTTCTGAAATATATCTTCTGAGTTCTTGAAACCTTAAATTGGTAGCCAAAGAAGCGAAATTAATGTTATGATTTACTTACTTCAGTGAAGGTTCACTATGAAACTGTATGAAATTGTGTAACAGTGACAAGGACGGAGAAATATGACATATCCTTCTACTTGGGGCACTTCTCTTATACATTTTGATGCTTTGAGCGAAATGAATATGTTATAGGTGAAAATTAAACTAGATACCATATGCACTACCACAGAAAAACTCCACTCATGTACTGTACATCATTCAGATACATAAAATAAGTTACTTTTTTGTTATCTTTGTGCGTGTATAAATGTGAACAAGCCGTTTTTCACAAGTTAGATTGCAAGGCATTCTGGTTGCCTAGCAAAAATTTATTGTAAAAGTGAATGCGAAAAAGAGCAAGAACCCAGATCGACTCGGTGATAGCATATACGTTTATATATTGTTAACTAAAAACTATATTTCTTAATGGCGTGACGGTTCTTCTTCACTTCGAACTAGTTAAAATAACACACTGTTAAAATATTTGGGAAAGTTGCTTTGATATATTCCGTAATGTTTAAGATACATATCAGTATTTGTAGTTTATCAGCAGTAATCTTTGAAAAGCACCAAGGTCTTAACTTATTCGAAGGTCTCAGTTTTCTGTTTCAGTGTGATTTGCGCACATACGCGTACTTCTTATCGTAACAACATGTCTAATGCTTGTCAGGTGTTGGCTACCGCCAACTTGATCGCTTGTTTTCACAGTAATTGGAAATATTCTCAATTCCGATTCCTAATTGACAAATAAAAATCTGATTAAAAGCATGGCGCAAGTCGTGAGGTAAGTTACTTTATGTTTTCGGGGTTCGAGCAACGTGTTTCTGCCTCCTATACTGTTTTGGTCTAGTGTTTTCTTATCACTGGGAGTTTAGTTCAGTCGGTAAGACGCTGAACTTTGTAAAACAATATGTGTCCCCGTTAAAAAGTTTCAATTTAATTGGCACTTTTATATGCTACCATTAAAGTAATGAATGTTTGCACAAGGAAATAATATATAAGACTTTATAAAAACCATGAAACCAAATAGCAAATTATGATTTCTACTGCAGACCTAGCTATGATAAATGGGTAATTATACTTGTTACAGTACCAGAAGAGGGTGAAGGGGAGGAATCTCCCCCCGTGTTCTTCTCTGAAGCCAACAAGAAGTATATATTTTACCACAAGAGAATTAATTTCCATAAGGCTGTAATGCTTTGTGCTAAATTCCACGACTCCTTAGCTACAGTAGATCAAGAAGAATTGGGCCATAAACTACAAAGGCAAATGTATAAAGCTAGACCAGGTATGTTAATATTATATTTCTTTTTATGAAATGAATATCAAACATGGATAATTAAGTTAGCAGAAACTGAAGAATACAAGAATGTCGGCAGTGTTAACTAGTTGAATTCTTTCTACATATTATCCATCCTTCCATGTCAGTAATGTTATGGTTTACCATGAGGAATTATTTCAAGGAATTATTAGTCCTTTCCCAATATTTCTTCATTCACCTAGTGAACAAGTTTCCTTTATTAAGACTATAAACGTCATCTGCACTTTCCTTTTCTCATACCGCTTCACCTAGAGCTACAATAAACCTGCACTTTTTGCCTGAACAATATTGAAACCATCTTCATTGCATTTTCTTTATAGTCTCCAATATTTTATTATCTATATTTTATTTTGTCTCCCCACCAGCTTCTTATAACTTACCTGATCTTTCCCAGTTTGCTCCAGATCTATATTTCTAAACATTAGATTACACTGAGAAAATTTTTCCTAGGATTTAAGGAGGCGCGGTCCTTAAATCTGTACGTGGAGTCCTTAAATCTTGTAGTTCCGAGTATAGTCGTACAGACGTAGCAAACAGCATTATCGGGCATACATTGTGTAAAATGCTGTTGGGTTCTGCCTGGCAGGAGTAGTGCAGGCTCTACTTAATGTCGTCATTTTAATGACGTCGTGAAGTAATTTGTACAAACATGCCAGTACGTAGACGTCGTCCTTCCTTCCTCTAGCGCAACTCAAGTTCGTAAAGAGGGCTGCTCCTTACGTACTGATCGACCATCAGTCGTGGTTGTAGTTTACTTCCTGCCTGGCAGGACGAAATATCTTGCAGGCCAGGACGATACGTACATTGTGTACGCGAGTGACCTATAGAATGTATAGATGCACCAGACGGAAAGAATGGATGATGCACCCGTATCGTAAGGTCATTGTATGGTACTTCCTCCTGCTTCTCCGTACGTCACATACGTCTTTATGTAAGAGAACCATCACGCGAAGCCTGTACAGAGCCTTTAATATCAAACGTTGCGGTGCTTTTCAGCGACCTAGGCCCCTGATAATAACTTTTCCAATGTATGGGAAGACAAACGTAATAACTTTCCATCAAATACGGTAAGTATTTATTCCTTCAAGGGACAGATTAAAAATCTGATACGTAATTCCCTCTTCTTTGTATAGACAAACCCAGCATGGCTTCTTAAGCTAACCACTACAATGAATCGTTGCAACATTTATACATGCGTACAAGTAACAACCATAATTCTATCTTACATGGTTTTATCAATTACGTTATGTTAATATTTATTAACGCTGTGCAGATATTTATACAAGTAAAACAAACTTCCATTTATTACTTTCACACTTCCATAACTAACTCGCAGTCAGAACAGTAACGCCATTTCTGTTTCTTTCTCAACGTTCCCTCTTTATGGAATGTTGATACCAGCACTGTCCTGCAAATCATGTGTTTCCAGCATTATAGTGTTACTGCAGACGGCTCCTGGTATTACATAGGAAATTGCCGTCTGTAATGTATATACTGACTTCTCTCTCTTTCATTCCTGGCAGAAGGCCACATCCTGTTTGGCTGTGTTCCTATATGACGTCACTTTATTCGTTTTACCAGTCGATAGGATGTTACGTACGTCCAAAAATTGTGACATGAAGGAACAACATGAATACGTAGGGAACATCCAGAATAATGACTTTCCCACTCGTCATTACCTATAATGCAGCCACCACTAACCGCCAATTTCATTGAACATAGGTTTCTTACGTATTACATGTGTTCCGTACGTATTTACGTATGCAAGTTACCTAATATTGCAAGTGCTACATTTACATTACTGGCAATGTATTCATTTTTTCTCAGTGTACTGGCTTTCTAGAGTCCACGTTTCGTCTCCACACAACAAAATATTCCGTTAAGTCTATATGCTACCGTTTTGTTCATCCAACTACGTAAAACTACATTTTCCTTATTTGTGAAAAACATTTTTCCGTCATTGTTATTTTAGCATTTTCCTTTTCATATCTCACATCTTTTTTTATAATAAGTACCTCAACAATACTTATATTCGATTAAATTAGTTGTGATTTTGCACTCAAAAATCTTGAGTTGATGATGTTTATATAAAAATATAAATGTATTGAACCAGCGACTACTGTCATTAATAGATTGGTGGGAACTAAACAGCAATATATTTACATTTACATTATGACTAAGCTAATAGTAACTTTGCATCCGGTTTCGGTCGAACTTGGAATACTGGCGAACACGGCCGAAAACGGTAGAACAAACAACTCAATGTAAATAAGTGTGTGTGGACACACAATTATCACCAACCTGCACTGGCGTGTTCGGACGTGTTTAGATGTGATCACCCGTATATATATTGTGTTTTTGTTCTATCGTTTTCGGCCGTGTTCCCAGTGTAAAAGTACGGCCTAGACCGGATGCAATGTGACCATAGGGTTGCGTTCACCCAGCGACTAACGGAAAGGTTAACTTCATGGCTGCGAGCTCCAGAGAAATCATCTAGGGCTAGGACATCTTGAACAACTGATTAGTTGTGCAAATCAAACAAGATAATATTCTCAAAAGAAAGTCTGAATAAAACTAAACTTGTTATTCTTACAGCTCGCTGGTTGTAAGCTTGAGATATAAATAAGTGTAACCTAATTATGTGTAATGATTAACACTATAGAGAGATTTGTTCTGTACATAATGAGTTGAAGAAATTGTAGGTCTTACGCTTTATTAAAATCACTTATCCTGATTTCGTATATGGAGAATGAGAGTTACCGTCGATGTTCTCAATTTAAAGTATCATCTCGTCTTCATATGCTGTGACATAGGGTAACCAAGGACTTAGAACGGATGGTGCGAAAAGCGGTTGAACAAACGGGTAACCCCGCCTAATACAGTCTCCACTGAACCACGAGGCTAGGTTCGAATGTTACTTTGCTAATAAACAAACGTAGTGCTAACTGTACAATGTTTAATTAGTTTCTTTACAATGTTTCTTAAATACAATGTTTAATTAGTAATTTTGTTTAACTTTTATTTAGAATTTGACAGAGTGTGGATTGGAGGACGAGTAGATAACGATAAATTTAAATGGATGGCTACTGGAAACGAGATTCCGTTGTTAACTGATCAGTTCCCATACTGGTTAACAAACCTTGAGTCCGGGACAAGAAAAAATAAGGAATGTTTGCTTCTTGATAGTCACAAAGGCCCGCACTTCTTAGACGAAGACTGCGAAAGAGAGAGATTTGTTCTTTGTGAAGAAGGTAAGTCCTTTCGGTGCAAGGTCAGTTCTATTTTCTCTTTCTAAGTGAGGTGGTGTGAAACCTTCTATAGTTGTCGTCTTGTTACTTATATCAGATGGCAATAAAGAATCCAAATTTTTCTAAGGAAAATTTGCGTGAAGTTATTCTATGAAGGTGAGGTGACCAAAACTGGTAATCCTTGAGCAGGGAAACTTTTTGGTTTCCAGTAATCTCGACCTGCAAATTCCTGAAACTGTTTCCTCTTTTTCTTAAATACAATATCTGCAAAACTACAGTTTATGACAAGCGATGCTTTTGATATATTTTTCTGAATTACGGTCCTGGTATGAAATCTATTTTTATAAGGTGATTATTTTATATATATATTTGGTCTATATTTTTAAGATAATTATTTTTATTAAATTCGACCAACGAACGTGAAGGGATAACAGGATAGTGCATAACAATATAGGAAAATATCTTAGTGAACAGAGTGGCAATTTTGGCGTGTTTAGGAGCTATAAGCCGACGAAGGTGTGAAAAAATTAAAATTAGAGCCTCATGTTTGTAATACCACTAACAGTAGAGCTAATCCTACCTGTTATCTTAAAGTATTTCACACTTATTTTAACTAAAAATGCATATTCCAAAATTGTGCAATTGTTGCGCAAAGGATGTTTCAAAAGAAGCAAATTATTCCCAGAAATCCTCTGAAGTAAAGGTGGGTCAAAATAACTATGATTATGACCTCTTTCCAGCAAGTGACAATCATTTGCGGCAAATGGATATCTCAGATTTCCTCCACCGAACATTTTTTTTTAGAAAGAATTCTCGTGGTTGCATAACAAATAGGGGGTAATAATGACATACTTTCAAGGAACTTTTGGTTTGCTATCGGCGAGATAGAATGTCACGTCATGATTGGATATTGGCAATCACGTATGTTATCTCCACTCACAGGGAAAGTCGCCTTAGTTCGTGCTAATTTCGCTCTACCTTCACCTAGAGAATGTATGGGATTCCCCTATATCCCTTGCGCACCCAGTGCGAACTTTTGGCATATGCATATTTGTATTGAACAGGGTTAAGGTATAGCATGCCGCATCAGCTTTACTATTAATAGTATTGGAAATATGCTCTAAAGTTCATTTTCCCATGCTTTCGGTACTCTATAACTCTGAAACACGGTGGAATTTCCATACTGGTAGCTACAACTTTTCTCCGATGTACTATTAGATCCCCAAGTTTGTTGGTAGAATTTTGTCGTATCCTACACATATTGGAGGCAGCCATCCTTCCTTAATAATAATAAAAATATTGATATTCGACATCACTTCATCTGCAGACACTATAGTTGATCACCTTCCGTTAATCTCTCTAAAAATGTGAAGCATGTTGCAGTTAAGAAGTCATCTACTGTGTATAATCACGCAAGTCAGATTTTGATAATTCAAACTTCCGCAGTATATGCGTAATGCTTTGCGAAAGAAGGGAGACGAGGAGCTCGCAATGCTTAGCGAAATTTTGCATGTGAAACGTTGTGAACGGAAGCGTTTGCCGTATGAAAAAAGTTTTAGCAAAGTTTGCTTTTCACTTTAGCAAATGGACTATTATTTTTGGACGTAACATTAACAAACAAGATTAAATCAGAACTTTGAAGATATAGAGATCGAATCCTGCTCCAACAAACAAAAATAAATTAGAATTTTCAATATCTAGAGACAAAATCATGCTTCGAAACGTGACGCTAGACGCTATTCTACTTGTGTTTGTGGGGAAGATAAATTAAAGAAAACGGAGTAACAATTCGGGAAAGTTTTGGAAAGCATTGCTCTAGATAGGGTAGTTCGAAAACCTTAACTTAATGAAGCAAATTTCCAACTTGAAGGTTGACTTTAAGGAAGAGATATCTATTTATGAGTCATACTTACTAACAAGGGAAGTATTTCGGTTCAAGCAGGATTTTTTTTTATAAAACTTCGTATATATATTTGTACTCCAAGGCTGATAATACTTGCAAAGTAATTCGACTGTGTAAGACCATGTTTGTCTGCTAGAGTGCGTTTAAATTTTGGAGCAAGGGGAAGACAGCCCATGCAGCCGCTGCATTGGCTTCCGCAGTTTCGGTTCGAACCAGCATTTATATATATAGGTGTGTGTGTGTGTGTTTATATCATTTATAAAGAAGATGGGAGCAGAAGTTTATAAATGTCCAATTTAGTTTTTTTTTTAATTAATAAAAACTGAAATATATAAATTATATGGCGCTCATTGTTGAACTGATAGAAGCTAGAGTCATTATTAAAATTACGGTAATAGTAGTTTTACATTTCTAATATTGCCTTTTGTTAAATAAAGGTAAACTGGAATAGGACTATAAATCTTCTAAATCTTCCACATATTTAATCTAAATCTCTTTCAGAGACTGAAAGTTTGTTGAAAGACAGAAAAGCATTCCCAGTGGAAAGAAAAGAATTTAACGGGAAGACCTATTCGTTTGTAATTGGAAAAGCCAGTCATAAGGACGCAATCGAGTATTGCACAACCAAGGAAAACGGAGAGCTATTAAAGATGCCTGGAACAGAGAATGGTGTGGACAAGGAACTCTGGACCTGGATTCTTTTAGCAATGTCAGAATTGAAAACAGGTAAGTAAAACTTTTAACAATATATTAATATTAGGGATGGTCGTAAGAATTTTACTGTCCCTTGTAATTGTGTATACAGCGTCTTGTTTTCAAATTTTCTGTGAAACACAAGAGTTCGTGTGTTGTGTACTTCTACATCATAAAACATCATTTTCAGGATTATTTGCGCACCCGAATGAACGTCAGTGAATAATGGAAGATATAGGGTTTGTCTGTCTGTCTGTTTGTCCCTGCTCTAGATCTAAGCAACTACAAGTCCGACAGAGTTGAGCCATACACCGTTGGATTCGCAATCGTCTCAAACCATGGAATGGCCTATCACATAAACTCTAAAACTGGCAGGTCCTTTTCAGTTGCTTAGTATTCTTCATCTGTATGTTTCTTTGTCCCCCCTAGACTCAGTAATTACATGTCACACAGACATGAATGATACACCATTGGACACGTCATGGTCTGAAACGGTGAGGAAAATTATCAGTTTGACTCTAAAAGTAGCAGATCCTTTCGAATCGCTTAGTCTTCTCCATTTCTGCCTCTCCCAGATCTCAGTAACTACAAGTCCGACAGAAATGAGCCTTTGAATCGTTTAGTCTTCTTCATTTGTGAAAATTACAAATTTGACTCTAAAATTGGCAGATCCTTTCGAATCGCTTAATATTCTTCATTTGTGCCTCTCCTAGATCTCAGTAACTACAAGTCTGAAAGAGATTAGCCGTACACCGTTGGATTCGCAATAGTCTCAAACCATGGAATAACCTATCACAAACTCTAAAACTGGGAGGTCCTTCTCAATCACTTAGTATTCTCCAATTGTACGTTTCTTTGTCCCCGTGTCTTTGTCCAACTACAAGTTACACCGTTGGATTCGCCAGGGTCTCAAACGGTAGGAAAAGTAATCAGTGTGACTTTAAAAGTGACAGGTCCTTTTGAATCGCTTAGTATTCTCCATTTGTGCCCCTACTAGATGTATGTAACTAGAAGTCCGAAAGATATGATCTACACCGTTGCATTCGTCATGGCCTGCAATGACGAGGAAAACTATGAATGTGACTAAAACTGGCAGGTCCTTTTCAATCGCTTAGCATTCTCAATTTGTGTCCCTACGAGACTTCAGTAGCCACAAGTTCGACAGAGAGAAGTCATACACCGTTGGAGTAGTCGTGGACCAGTGGGAAAATCTATGATTTTGACTGAATCTGGCAGGCCCCGGCATTCGCTTAGACTCCATTTGTCCCTATCACTTTAACTCTTACACTTCGATACGTTATAAGATAATTTGAATTTACGGGGGCTCTTTGGTTTTGTCTACAATAAAGCCATTACTTAGCTTATTATTATTATAAGGTAAACGATAGACAAGGTAAGCAGTATTAAGCATTTGGATATTTGATTCCAAGCTAAGTTTTAATTATAATATTAACGGACTTATATGTAAATTCCGAAAATTAATTCGATTTAATTTTTATCAGTGCATATGGTATGATTTTAGCAAAATCATTAGGTTTCTAATTTTATATAAAATTGTTGTGAGACCCAGACTAGAATACCCAGAATAGAAAATGTTTGGAACGATATATCTAAAACGGCTTCCAATAAACTTAGGCGTTTTCTTTTTACATTACTACGTTTTAAATTTAAGTTTTTATATTACTCTTTAATTATGATTATTGGTGTTTCTTCAGTTTTGAAGCAAAGTAGAAAGTATGTTGACAAGAACTTTTTACTGAAAATTTTATTGAATTTGTTTTCTTGTAATCATTTTATCAAAAAACTTAATTTTACTGTGTCCTTGTACCAAACAAGACATTACCATGTACTGACTAGATGTGATAAAGGTGACAAACAGCTCAAAAGACAGTTTTATAATTATGAGTCTTATTATTTCGACTGTTCTATTAATATTTTTTACTATCACTATATAATAACTCTTGTATGTATTTTATTGTGTATTTAACTATCGATTGACTAAGTACTATCATGGCCACTCAGCCGTTCATAGCACTCTAATAAAAATAAATTTATAAATCAAATTATGTACAAAAGTGTTTCTTAAGAGTGTTAAGTTTTAAGTTTGATCTACTACTTTTCATTTATTTATGGTGTGATAATTTTGAAACGAGAAGAAAGACAATTGTTATTTTTTTTTAATGAAAATATTAGTTAATGAAATTAACTGTGGATATTTCATAGAAAAATTGAACTTTAGTGTCCCCCCATATCAAACAAATTTTTATAAACCATTGACAACTGTAACAGGGGAGATATACTACTCAAAAGATGGATATGTAATTCTGACCTTGTGTAATCAGTTCTTTTATTTATCTGTTTTGTATCCTTTTACGCATTTTGTTGTTGTTGTTGTAATTTGTGTATCTGACTTAGTGCTATATTGGCTGTTCAGCTGTTTGTAGCACTTTAATAAATTGAATTATTATTATTATTACTATTATTATTATTATTAAACTGCTAAGAAAGAAATTTGAAATTTTGCTAAAGAATATTTGAAAATGCTAAAATGTTTAAACAAATCTCCGCAAAATTGCTAAAAGTTTTAAATTCTAATATTGAACCCTGAATTAGCTAGTTCATGTTTTGCAGTGTCTAGTCTCTTGTTGTTGGTTATTCTGTCTGTATGGTTCTGTATAATTATAGTGCGTATGTTTCACAATATTTTTCTTCTGCTGTTTCTTGTTTGTATTTGCAATACGGTTTGTTCTCTGCTCTTATTTTATATTTTCTGGCTACTTCTTTGTTTACTTGTCCCCCTATTTGGTCGTATCTCTTCTTATAGTCTCTTTGGGACATTAATGGACATCCACTTGTGTATATGTATCAGAGTGTACACTTACCTTTCTTAATTCCATTATTTTCATGTCGTTTTCAGTTTGTAACACATACTCCTGCTTATCTGCATCAAGTATTTTCATCGTGGTATTAGTTCTCCGTGTCTTAGCAACTAAAATGATTCCTTGTCTATGTATGTGTGCCTAGTTAACTCCGTTGGGTATCTTCCATTGATGGACTTTTTCATCCAACGCATTTGAACTGTTTTCACCGTGTTTGATATCTGCGACTCTTTTCTATTTTGTATAATCACTAGTGTACATGAGGATATCTGCTGAAATTATCGCTTTGCATAACCCTGACTCCTCCTCTTAAAAAATAAACAGTTTATTGTGTGAATCTGTTTACTTCTGTTTAATAATATACGCTATCAGCCATTCCATTCTAACGGGTATGACGTTCACATACTCTATTATAGGTTTATTATTTTAATCCCACAAATAGAAAGAATGTCCTTGAAGCTGAATTTATATATACCGATGTGCTATATTATTACTACCTAATTTGAACAATACAACTAAGAAACAAACTAGCCTATATATTACTTGTAACGGGTGTGACAAATTTAGGACACATTATGTGAAACTGCAACATGGTTGTGCAAAATTCTGAAATCTGAATAAGGTAAACGACATTTTAGTTTTTTTTTTTATTGAAAGATGAAATTATTTGTCAGTGTTTGTGAGGGTGATTACAAAACACATTGGTATTTTCCGAAGTTCTCAATTTATTTAAAGCTGTCACGGATGTGACACTTAAAGTAACCGGTGTGACAGAACCTGGGATCTCATGCCAACAAGGTATTGAATATGTACATGTTAAAATTTATATGTTTCGCACAAAAAGACACTATTGTACAACTACCTCTACTAAATTTAAGACACTAAAATTATTCGTTTTTAGATCCCTTGATAGCAAAGCTATAGCAAAAGGGGCCTTCTTTCCCCGCTCATGGTGTCCGTTCGTCCCTCAGTGTGCAGAAATTGAATCTCAGGAACTACAAGATGTAGATACATACGTGAGGTGTCGTTTGAAAGATCTTGACTAAACCAGCTCAGAGCCGCCAGAACCGTCTTGGTTAGTGCAGTAATTCAGTGTTGCCAGTCTATTTTCTAAATAAAACCAATTGCTCAAATTGTTTCCATTCAGTTAGATCTAACTACGCCAAATTTGGCATCAACATTTTTCGACACAACATAAAAACACTGAGATCGCCTACGTTGCCAAGCAACACACTTACTAGTGTTGAAAGCCTACTTTCTATAAAATTATCTTTGTTTTCAAATTGCTTCCATAATTTTAGTAATAACAGGACCATAAACAAACATTGTTTGGCACAATAGGAACATACTACGGATTTTCCCGCTCCCCGGGAACCCGATATCAGTGTTGCCAGCCCATGCTACAAATATATCCCCAGTAGCACAAAACGTTGAAAATACGTGGATTAAACGTTAGTACCGAAACGTTCTCTTAACGTAGTAAATGTACCGAAATGTCCGCCTGCTCAACGGTTTATTCAACGTTGAATAATGGTTGAGAAGAAACGACGAAGAAACTAGCTTAGTTGGCCAAAACAGAGAATTATTACTGTCTACTGGTATACACACATTTAGTTTCAATTTATCCGTTGCTTTCATGATATACGGTGTTAATTTTCCAACAGTAAATTATCCAATCGCTGCTGTGGGGTTCGAAACAGGTACGTTCCGCACTCCTCGTTGGTATCTCGTCGCCTTATCCCTTCATCCATGGATCCAACTGGAGAATCCACTACTCTTTTACTGTATCTATTAAACTTTGGTAAACTTTATTTTTATATGGGCCAGTTTAGTTACTTTGGACTTCGGCCCGTCACGATTTGCCTTCAGCTGTTAAGTGTTAAAATCCATACCCATGCCCCTTCCGGGACTCGAACCCGGGACCGGTGAGTCGATAGCCTACCGCCGCAGACCGCTCGACCACCCGGCCGGCTACTGTATCTATTAACAGGCAGTCTAGAATGAAGTTGCTACGTCATGTATCTGCACGTTTCACCATCAGGTAAGAAAAAAGAATAAAGAATACAGGTACTTTCCTTCTTTCTTTGCTATGCGCATTTTTCTTTTGACACTTTGACCATCGCTGCACTATTAAATTTGTATTTCTCAATAAGTGTAATTTGTCGCCTTAGAAAAACGCATATAAAGCGAAATCTATGTCATAGTTGAAAACACTTCACATTAACGCCTTATTACGATATTAAATTTTCCTTGAAATATAGTTTTAATTTCAATCTGTTTTCAACATGGAAATGAGAACATGAAAATGTAGTTAATTAATTTCATTTTATTTTGTTTTAATTATAAGGTTTAAGCAATTAAATTAGAAATACACGTGTGAAACGAATTGTGTAAAATGGTATAAAAGAAAGTTGAAAACATGTCACATTTAACACCCTATCAAAGAAATTCTATCTTCGTTGAAATATAGTTTAAAATTCAATATATATTTTCAACGTGTACATAAGAACAAAAATTAGTTTGTGTCATTCAATTTGTTTTTAATTGTAGTTATTTGACATAACATTAATTAGTAAGAAACACATTAAACAAAATCTATACCATAGTTGAAAATAACATATTGAATACACGTTGTATTAATGCCTTATCAACGCAATGGCGTTTTTGTTGAAATATGGTTTAAAAGTTAACGTATTTGTTTCAACCGAATTGAATATATTTTAAGTCCTTTAGGCAACTTTTTTTTTATTTGGGGGGCCCACCATCCACCCCTGCCTCTTATCATGCTTTGCACAGATTAAGTTGTGCACTTTTGGGGGCGTGCAACATGTACATCTTAACACTCTTTAACCTGGGGCAGGCTTGTCCCTAGCGATTGTTGGATTTCCGGGATTCCGGCATTCCAAGAATCCCCTGTGTTCCTTCTGACGAGACACCTGGGACCCGATTAAATATCGTATTTGCGAAATCTATTTAAGCAACGCAATGCAATTTCATTGACTAGAAGTTGCTACGCGTTTGCCGTGAGCTTGGCGACGGAATTAAATATTGTACTTAGTACGGCTTCGCAAAGGGAAATTTGCGTCTTCTTATGGCAAACTCATAGCAAACATTATATATGTTTTAGCCAATAGGCAGCTTCGTTACAAACTTTCGATACAGACTGGCAACGAATCAGACATTTCTAACGCTCTCACGTGGTGTAAACAAGGAAAATGGCGTCTACTTTTAATGATGTTTCTGAATTATGTTAGTGTTTTAATAAAGATGTTCTCACGTAGCATTATAATGCGGATTTACTGAATTTTAATAATCATTGAAAATGTGATGGTGATCGATATTTAGTTAGATACTCCTCAGACTCAATCAATAGTTAAGAATATGTTAAGTGATGTACATTAGAGTAGTGTTAGCTTATCTAAAGATATATTATTCACGGTTTATAGCTTAATGTAATAATATGTTAGGTTAGCGTAGGCCATTATAGGGTCTAGGGGAGTATCTAAAGTTCTTTCCTGAAGGAATACTAGCTACTAAACCAAAGGTTATTAAAACTATTTCAAATTTATCACCCACAAACAGAAAAGTCCCAGTGCCCGTCAAATACATGCAATTACGTTTTCTCCTGTTAAAAAGGCAACCTTTGCATTTATATACTCGCTCTACATGAGCAATATCTTCTTT
>JAGDQP010023748.1:0-12251 GCA_022664845.1 Lepisma saccharinum | reverse complement strand
AAGAATACTATGAGTTCTTCTTGCTTTAGGTATATTATCCCAGAATGTTTGCCACGCACTGGTCAGAATCTCTTGTATTTCGCCTCTGTTTTCCGCTTGTTGATGTATTATCTGCTGTATCCTGTCTTGCCTTCCTTTTTTGAGCCAGTACGCGGCGCCCATTCTTTTAATTTGCAGGTGCATGGGCATGGTCGCGTTCGCGATTTGGAGTGCCTTCACAGGAGTGGTTCTGTACGCTCCCGTCAGTCTGAGTAGTAGCTGTCTTTGTGCTCTGTTTATGATTGTTTGTTGTTTCACATCATCCATCCGGTGGCTCCAGACGCTAGTGGCATATAATACTATGGATCTGATTATGACGTCATGGTACATCCTTATTATTTTCATAGGTACTTTAAATTCGTTGGTTGCTATTTTTACAATTTTATGATAAACTTTTATTGCATTATTTTTTACTGTATCTATGTGGGATCTAAAATTACGCCTAAGTATTTAATTTCCTTTACTCTTTTGATTGTTGTGCCGTTTACTTTATTATCGGACCTCTGTTGAAGTTCATGTTTCATTTAAATAGAACATATTTAGTTTTCTCTGCTGATATAGCTAATTTATTATTTTTGCACCATGACGCCATTGTTGTTATTATTTCATTTGCCCTAGTTTGGATCTCATTTCTGCTATTCCCTTTGATAACTACCGCCAGGTCATTCGCGTATCCGACAACCGTTTCCACATGTTCCATATTATTTAACACTTCCAGACATGGCTGAAACATTATATCCCAAATAATTGGGCCCAGCACAGATCCCTGGGGGCATCCTTTAGTTGATGATTTTGCAATGGTGCCTTCAGCCGTGTCTATTTTTATTTGTCTATCCTGAAAGTAATTTCTTAGAACCATCCATACAGATTAATTTATTCCTAAATTATTAAGCTCCTTTAGTACTCCCGGCCACCAAACATTATCAAATGCGCCTGCTATATCAAAGAAAATTCCTGTTACATACTTACAGTTGTCTTGTTTGAGATTATTTATAGAATCACAGATTCCGTTGATCGCATCCTCGGTCGACTTTCCTCGTCAAAAGCCATACTGTAGTATACAGTTTTGTATATTCTCTTTTTTCGTTTATTTTTGATGCTAAAACTTTTTCGAAAATCTTGCTGATAATGTTAAGTAGGTAAATTGGTCTCTACGATTTAGGATTCGACAGAGGTTTATCATCTCCCTTTAGTAGCACCACCAGATTTGCGATCTTCCACGGTTTAGGGAATTTTCCTTGCCTCAGACATTCGTTATAAAGTCTCGTCAGGTAAGGTGCCCAAATTTCAATATAATTTTTATATATTTCTCCTTTAATTCCATCTGGATCAGGTGCGTTTTTTGTTTCTATTGATTTTATTGCGGCTGCGACTTCATCATTTGTTATCATTGGCGGATTCAAGTCCATGTTCGTGTCCTGGATATGCCTTACTTCATTTTTGTATCTGATCCGTCCTCTCTTTTTAGCGTGTTGAATACTCCTTTAGTTTTAATTTTGTTAATTACTATTTTGTAGGGCATACCCCACACATCCGTGCTAAGATTTTCTTCCACAAACTTACTCCAGGTCTTCTTTTTTGTGTTGTAAATTTCTTTTTCATATTGCTGCCGATATTTTTCGAGCCTTGTCTGTCGTAGTCTGTGGTCTCCAACCGCTTTATAACTGTTCCTACTTGCTTTTAGTTGTCGTTTTAATTTTATTAGTTTCCTAGTCCAGAAGGGTGTCTTTTTAGCCTCATTTATGTTTGGTGGTGTAGAACTTTTAATTGCATTTGTTGTTGTATTTTCTAGGTTAGTTTCCAATTCGTCAAGGTTTATTTCATTAAATTTCTTTTAAATTTTTCCTTATTTAATGTTTTAACGTTATATTTAAATGTATCTTTTTCTTCCTGCGTTATTTCGTTATTTCTGCTTTGAAATCGATTTAAGGCATAAATACTACACGTATATATTTTAGTAACGAATAATCTGCATGTATGATCTCTACAATAAGAACAAAGAAAGAGCATTACTGATGCCAAAACAAAGTCAAGAATATAGTCTACTGTGTAATAAAAGCTCCTTGGGGACCGTAGACCCCGTCGAGCTAAGCAATGTTGGCATGTGCTCATGCACTGGTTCTGCATCGTTCACAGATAAAAAGTACATTATCACCAGCGTCCACACAGACCACGTGGTACCAACGCCTGCACGTTGAACATTGAATCCAATCACCCATTGCAGATGATCCAGAGGTGTAGTAATTTCGTCCACAAAAACCAGTCTTCTGAAGAGTTCTGTTGTGAAGGGCTCGGTGGAGACATCTGTGCACTCCGTCGAACGAAAGACGTCTTCCTCCCTTTTTTCCCGAACAACTGCTGCAGACCTACCTTGCTTGTTTTGGCGTTGTTGTTTGCGCCGTAACTCTTTGACGTACAACGTTAACATTGTAGCCCGTTGCGCCCTTTAAGTGTTCTTCTCTGGTGTCGTTGTTTGTGGTACAGGCAAAATTTTCTGGAAGGACATGGGACTTGACGTCGGTTTCGTTTGTGTGGTGTTTTCGCAGGAAAGGGTTGCCTTCCGAACTGGACGGGCGCTATCTTTTTGTGTAGCATCGGTGATATCTGTTGTATTCAAATTGTCTGTTCTGATGGAGGAGCGTGGTGTCACTGTGTATAGCGAATAAGGTTCAAACAAATGATCAGGAATGATATCAGGATTAAGGGGAACAATGCCACAGACCTGAAATCCCTTAACGGCGTTGCCAACTGTAACAGCTTTTCCCCATGCTTCTTGGAAAACACGTCCAAAGCTGATTCTGGTTAGTTTCCTTCCAATGTGACAACGCATCCACTTGTTGGCGGCAGACACGTAATATGCCTTTAGAGCTTTAAAATCGGACCGATCCAAAGGCTGTAAGCGATGGGTGCAGTGGGCAGGCCGACAGAGGAGTTCAATATCATTTTCTTCGCAAAACATTAGAACATCCATACTTTTCGTGTGGCTATAGTGGCCATCCAAAAGCAGCAAACATTTCCCAGGGACCCTTCAGCGTTGAAAATGGTGCAGTTAACGTAAGAATACATCTTCTTTCACATATCCACTGTCGCTCTTATCAACAACAGCAGCTGGGAGAAGATCATTGTTCAGATCATTACGCTACCTTTTTCCGCGGAACACCAAGTATTGATTCCTTGTAACTGGTTTACCAAGTTACTGAATTATTAGTAATAAAACATTCAATCTTTTTAATTGGTTATATTTCTTGCTTTTGTATACTTAGCTTCGTAGCACCACAAATATCGATAAAAAAATATAACATGAACTTGTACAAAATTACCTCTGCGTACTGCACTTCCACCATGTTGATCACATGATAAAAAAGGGTTAAAAAAAACAGCTCGAAAGTGCTCCATTGACCTACATCTCTGCTTGAAGATGGCAGAACCATTCGTATACATACTAAAGTTCTTACTGTCCTCTAGCGGCCAAAATTCAAATTAACTGAGATTAATAACACATCTATGAGGATTTCCAAGCACACAAAACTAAAAAGCAAATAATTTGAAAAATACACAATTAAAACCACCAAGTACGGAAGATGAAAGCGCCTGCAGCATTACAACACGCAATTAAATAAATATTTTATCCTTTCACAAGCACACAAAACTAAAAACCAAATCATTTAATAAATACACAATAAAAACCACCAAGTACGGAGGAATGAAAGCGCCTGCAGCATTACAACACGCAATTAAATAAATATTTTTTCCTTTCTCGGCGGATGTCACAAGCACTGCATTTGGCAACACGCTGTGGTTTATTGTTGAGGGGAAGGCCGGTCTCGCCTACGCTGTAGATGTGATCCGGAGAGTTGACCAAGCCAGTACCTTCTATGGTTTGATGCAGCAGATCAAAATATTATGTGTCAGCTACTTGTTGAAACCTTTTGCTCTTACAAGAGATAGCTGCTGCGGGGTTCGTAACGATAAACCAGGGTGTCCTTTGAGAAACACAATCGAAGCCAATCTTTTCCCGCCGATCGCTTCTCCTTGTTGAAAGGATGCTTCAGCACTTTTTTCTCAGCGTAGTCAAATGCGGTTTATCTTACATTTTGCTGTGTTAAAGGAAAACCTTTTCGTGCCAACTTGAGCAACAAGTTTGCCATTTGGTCTTCTTTCCCAAACACGGGCTGACCTTCATGTGACTTCCTGCTGGCAGATTTCAACCGCAAGTGCAACGTGCCCTTGGGTACCCTGTATTTCTCGGCTGCTTGGCAGAGGAACAGTTCTTTCTTTTTAATTTCATCTAAGGCTTTAGCCATTATTTGCTCATTCCATCGTTTGTATTTTGTGCCATTCTCTACTCTCTTGTAGTCTCTGGGCATCTGTAATGAAACATGAAGCCCTGATAAGACACTCTATACAAAACATACAGTAAAAAAACAACGTAACAGCAATACAAAGGTGTGTTCAGTGTCACTTCATCAAATCTGTTCAAAGTCGCCCCACAACGTCGATTGTCGGTTAATTGTTCGTAATTTTTCAAAGATGGCAGTACCAGGCAGGATGCACTAGTCAGGCATGGCTATATCTTCGCCAAACGTGGGTTCCTGCCGTCGCACGAATAATTAGCACACCACACAAGAGTCTTCCACTTTCACCACTTTCTACCAAACTCAAGGTGGCGTTCTTCGAGAAGAAATGACAAACGTTAATAAGTTCAGAGTCGGCTGCCGTTCAGAGTCCTCCCACCCCACTCTATAGAGCATAATATAGCAGAAAGAAGCAGTTATGCGCTCAGCTTTAAAGCTAGAACACATATTAGGAACTTAAGTTAAATATCCATAACACAATTTATCCTAACAGCTTTCCTACCTGTAGAGGTTATTCATTAAATAAACCGGAAACAACCCTGATAGATTATAACACTCCGTTTCAACAATTACAGTATAATCATTATTAGGTTATTTAACGTTAATCGCAGAAATTTAATACAGCCCAACAGTGCAAAATCGGTATAAAATTCTACTAATAAATGTGGATGTTATTGTCGGTTCGGTTTTAAACAATAATGGTATCTATTTTCACAATGGTCCTAAAAGATACTTGTATTATTTTTTTCTCATATGCTGATCACCGTTCATAGTCAGTATTAGCCTCGAGGTACTCAATTTGATAAGAAACTGAGTGCACTTCAGAGCGCCGGATATGGGAGCCCTAGCGTCCTTGTCAAGTTTTAAACCCGGGCTTCCCGATTCGTTGTTAGACGCGTTACCGGCTGAGCCAACGCAGCCCCATGTAAATGAAAAGCGTGATAAAATAAGCGTATTATGAGGAAGCAAGTGTATCTCTCTGCATAAATTATGTCATGAGTATCCAGATTTCCCTAAATTTTAGTTTTTCACTAATAATAATAACGTATCTACTATCAGTAAATAATCATACATTACGTAAATACTCTTTTCAACTGCTTTTATGCTATCTTAATACTATTCGTAATTTTCTGAGAAGGCTTAGGTGACACAGCAGTCAGCAGGTTTTGGTTGAATCAATCCTTCTCAATAGGGAGTACTTATTACTATTATTATTATTAACAATAATAATTTCAGGGAATTAATTATATATTAACTGCTATTCAACTCAGTGACTATCCCTGCATTATTCCAATTAATTTCCACCCCTATCTAGATTTAACTGGATCAAGTATCTAAAAAAGTACCTTAGGTACTCTGATCAGTACCTCTACCTAGGTACATCCTCCAACGGGTACCTAATACCTGTACCTAGGTACAATTTACGGTCAGTACCTAGTACCTGTACCTAGGTACAAATGAAGAGTGTATAACCCAACACTGATTCTACACATTTACCAGTCTATAGAATAAGGAGCGCTGCAGTATACTTAACCTAGGTGTGGTACAATGAAGGAGGTTATTATTTCTTGTTATTCGCAAGGGGAAATGGAAGTAAAATTTAGATATTAACTCTCCAGTTCTAAGATTTCCGTTAAGTATCTTGTATAAGTACATCGTATCTGCTAGATTGCGACGAGAAGAGGGAACAAGGAGCCAAGAACGGATAATAACTCCGGCTTGCTTAAGTTACGCACCCATGGTATTCTTTTGATTGTAGCAAGAAAAAAGTTTAGAACAGAATCAATATGTGAAAGATTAGAAATACTAGATATGTTCCAAATTGGGGATCCATATTCAATTTTAGGGGAGATGAAGGTTTTGTAGAGCATACTCAATGAGTGAAGGTCCTTAATTTCTGTAAACGTATAGAGAAGACCAGGTAAGCGCACAGGGCTGTTAGTTATAGAAGTCATGTAATCAGCAAACAAAAGTTTTTCGTCGAATATTACTCCAAGGTCTTCTTGAGAGAAAACTTTATCCACAGGATTATCTTCAATGAAATAGGCAGATGGTATTTGATTCTTCTTTAAAGAAATAGTAAGAAAAGAGGGTTTTGATGGATATATTTTCAAGTTCCACGCATTACACCAGTCCAAGACGCCAGAGATTGAATTTTGGAGCTCAGCAACATCCTGTCATTATCTGATTTCTCGAAATAATTTACAGTCGTCAGGAAGGAGAGTTTTGGTTTCAGATAACGAGAGACAAGACGGAAGATCGTCCCTATTCAGAAGGAAAAGGACCGGTCACAAAACACTACCTTGAGGTACACCAGAGAAAACGGGAACAAAATTAGAAGAGGATTAAGAAAGAACAACACGTTGTTCTCGGCCAGTGAGATAGTCTCACAATAATGAAAGGAAGTTACCAAGGACATTAAAGTTTATGAAGAAGATGATTCTATTCTACCAAATCTATTCGTACAATCTATCAAAAGCCTTACTTAGATCTAGAAATTTTTAACTTTGATTATGACAAAATTATTGAAGAAATTGCATCTACTTCAAAGGTATTATTAGGACGTTATTTAAATTACTAACTACCAACAAAGAAAACAATAAAAAATGATAGTAAGTTAAGAAAACTAAATGCATTTGCATTGTATAATATAAATTTTTTACGTCTTGGTTTCCTGTAGTTGTAGTTCAGCTTACTCAAAACTATATATTACGAAAACGAAAATTGTAATTTATGTAAATTATGGTGTTATATTAAAAGAGCGATAGAGCTACAAAAAATAGGGGAAATATACTATTTGTAATGCATACTATCTGTTTGCCAGCAATACGATTTTATTTCAAACTTAGATATCTTAATAAGTTCATGATCAACTTATCGCTTGTGTAGTTAATGTTAATAATACCTATGTTCAAGCTGTTATGAGTTATGACTATATAGAAAACAAGGTTTAAGGGTAATAATAGGTTTAGTTTATCACCAAATCGTAGTAGCCCATCGTAATAGAAATGTGTGAAAACACAAAAACACAGCAATGTCGATGAGGTGTGAATATTGATGCACTCATCTTGCAACTATACCCATAGATTTCTGTAATCGATTTTTTTAAGTTCCCTTTCAATCCTAAACTTGTCTTAGCTATGAAGAGACTACAGAAAATATATGCATTGTCGCAGAAAAGGTAAAAAAAAAACTTACGGTTCTACTGAAAGTAAGATTTCAGGTTTGTTCAAGAAACCGAAAATAATATGAGAGATTAGCTAGATTCGACAATGTCAACCAAGATCAGGAAAGTTAGTAAAAATTTAATATGAAGAGATTTATACTGCTACAGAACTTTGTTGTTAACATATGTTCAGAGACACAAAATAGTTCTTAGCTGACATTCGAAAAACACTTCCTTGCTGCAACTCAAAGTTCAAACTACTACCATAAATGTTGATGGTGGGCCAACTCTGTAGCTAAGCCGGGGTGGGCCAAAGTTTGCCAGTCCGCCTCTGCTGGGATCTCGTGTACCATCAGGGGTGTAGAGACGTAATTTTAAAGTAGTCAACGTGTACGTGCAGGAGCAAAAGAAAATTTGTCAGGGGCAGAGGGTTTTGCCCCCGTATACTTGCATAACAATAGTTGACAATAACAGTTTCCCTAACGGGAAAAACGAAATGTAATAGTGAACAATTGTGTGTATATGCAGAGGTTTCTTATAGGGGGCTAGAATAGGCTTGCTCCCCGACTACTTACATCTAAATTCTCTAATAGCTGAAATTAAGCGTTTATCTATGTTAAGTTGTCGGGTGCAGGGTGCTTGCTGCCCCGTTAACTTACATGAAAATTTGCTAATACTTTGCTGATAATAAGCGTTTCTATAACGGGAAAGACGAAATATAATAGTGAACAATGTATATGCAGAGTTAAGTTTCTTAAGCAGCGGGGACCCAGGGGTCTAGCCCCAACTACTTACATCTAAATTCCATAACAAATTAAATAAAGCATTTCTCTATGGGGAAGGGTGAAATACAAGGATTGATTGAAGACATGTCTGTAACTTTTTTTATACATTTGTTCTCTATGCAATGCACTGTTCACTTTTCGACATAATTCCCATCCCTTCCCACGCACTTGCACCAACGCATGACTAGTCGAGCAAATCCGTCGGAGAAGAATTCCGGTGGATGTTGTCGACACCAGGATTGAATGCAGCTTTCACCTCGTCGTCAGAACGAAAGTGATGTCTCTTAAAGTGCTCTTTCATCTTTGGGAGAGGTGAAAGTTGCAAGGAGCAAGGTTGGGGTTGTACGGTGGATGCGGTAGAACCTCCTTGAATTGCAGGCGCTGCAACACCTCTTAAGTGTCGCGACTCCTGTGCGGGCGGGTTTTGTTCTGCAGAAGAGGATCCAAATCCTTCCCAACGCATTGCAACCGTGCGCGGAGCTTCTCCGAAGTTTTTCACGTAGCGTTAAGAGTTTATCGTAGTTCTCTGTTCCAAGAGACCAATGAGCACAACAAACATCTTTGAAATACCAGAAAATGGTCACTATGACTTTCCCCGCAGATTGGACCACCTCGAACTTTTTGGGGACGTGGAGATGTGCTATGACGGTACTCCACAGATTGTTTTTTGTTGTCGGGGTCAAAATGATGCGTCCATGATTCATCTTCCGTGAGAATACGCTGGGGAAAAGGCTCACTCTCACGCTCGTACCGGGGCAACAGATCCTGGTAAACTAGCTTCCTCTGTACCTTGTACCCTTGCGTCAGCATCCGCGGGATCCAACGAGCACACACCTTGCAATACCTCAGTACCTCGGCTACAATAAAGTGCACTATTTCTTGCGAAATATTGATTTCTATGGTGATCTGTCGCTGTTTGATTCGACGGTTAGCCCGAATCATTTCGTCGACACGATTTCGATGCTGGTCATGTGATGCAATGAGGGGTCATCCACTACGGGGTTGATCAAGCACACTAGAGTTATCCAGATTTTCTTCTTTCAACTGCCTGGCCCACCGTCTCACCTTACTGACGTAAACGGTAGCATCGCCGTAAACAGCTGTCATTCGGTGATAAATTTGGATAGGCTCGCAACCCTCAGTTGTCAGAAATTCGATGATGGCTTGCTGCTTCAACCTAATCTCCATGTTCTTCAGTAGGAACCAGCAACATCTGGGAACAAAGGAAACAAATGCATTACATAGAGAATAAATGTAGCTATCAGGGAAAAAAAAAAAATTAAATCGGTTAATATTTAAAAAGTTACAGCCATTAAGGCATTAGTTTTCAATCAAGCCTCGTACAACTGCGAAAACTGGTGTGTGTATAAGCAGAGGTATTTTATAAAGAAAATAATGCTTGCGTGGCTAAAATGCTCTCAAGGGACCGAAGCCTCTGCAATAGTTAGTAGAATCACAGCTCTAACTTGTGTGTGAATATAATTCTACTTATATTTAAGGCATAATTCCTAGGCGCCCCAATTTTATAAATATAGTAAGTATTTTTTTTAATGGCTCATAACACATTTTTCTCTAAAGAAAACATGTTTGTAAACTAATTAAGATTGTAGATTAAAGTGCATTAAATCATTTACACTGTTTTCGTAACGAAGATTGGGTAGGGATCAGTCACTTATCACCTACAACTTCCAATATTAGCTTTACCATGTTCATCAACATCTCCAGAGAATTCATACAACATTATGTTGCCAACTAATATTATTTTGGGCTCAGGCAAAGCATCTAGTATTTGTTCAAACCGTATATATGATACATCAAGTTAATCCATTTTAAACATTCTAGCATTACCTCCTGAGCACACCTTTAAACATATAAATTCTATTTCTACACCTTCTTCACTGTCACCCTGAAGTATCTGTACCTACTTTCTTTCTTTCGTTTTCTCTAGTAAACTCAAGTACATTAATATCATTTAATATAACGTGATTAATATCATTTACAGTTGCTGTAACCAAACAGATCGCTGACCATTATTAATAACTGTTTCATCTTCAGAAACTTCAGAACACTTAGAGGTCAAATTTTTTTCTGTGTAGCCACGAACATGTTAAACTCTTTCAGCTCTGATTGGGCTGTGCGTCCAACAATAGTAATATTTAGTAACGAAATAGTGTTTTCATTGCAAATCTTGTAGTATACCAATTTTCCCCCCAATATCTGGTACAGAAGCCCTTTTGAGCTGCGCAACAGCCAGAAAAAATAAATGACATTTCTATGATGGGATTTCAGTTCTTAGATGTTCAAATATAGCCCTCAGAAACTCCAAAACACAATTGAAGACCTGAATTGAAAAAACATCCCAAGTCCACCGGAGTACATTTTTCAGGAGGAACGAAAAACAGTCCAAGGTCTTCCTATGCTATCCTATTCAGCGGAAATGTTGTATTATAAAGGGTTTCTGTGGTGGGATTAGGATGTAATATTTATGCAAGTGGATAGCATAGATACCGACGAACATAAACAAATGCAAATACGAAAAAAGTGGACTTGGGATGTTTTTCAATTCAGGTCTTCAATTTGTCGTCGGACAGTTCATCACTGATAACGAACAAATTTCATTTCAACATAATCAAGAAGATGTAAAAACTGATAACTTGTTCATGACTCCAATGTGCACTTTGTATTTCATCCTGCCAAAAAGGGTTGTCAAACCCGTTACACTGGTTGCATCATGCTCGTTACGCAACACATGTCACACCCGTTACGTGCTATTTAGCCTTTTAATTAAGATTTAGTCAGCTGTTGATTTTATAGATCCACTAAGCTCCAAACAACCCTTACTTCAGCAAAAGGCAAATATTAAAGCTTATCTTATTGAAGAGTAAACTTTTGCTTGTCTTGCGTAACGGCTGTGACAACATGCAATACATTGAATTACACTTAGAGGTTTCATAAATTACCGTACTTGCAGGTCAAAATGCAGGATGAATACGTAGAACTGATAGTTCTACTTCATTCACTGTTTAGAAGTCACTGCAAATCAGATGGTTGACAAGAAAAAAAACTAAGGAAAAACTACAATGCCACCTGTCCTATATGTATTTTAATTAGCAAATTAGACAATTTAATTTAATAGCTCACTGCTTTTTCTTGATGCTATGGGGAAAAAATGATTCTTCAAACTACAACTTTCACTGGAAATTTGATAATTATAGTATAATAAATTTTGGACCTCAGGTTCACTTTTACGTGGAATGTCCGCTATATTATTATTATTACGTCCGACTTTCGATAACCATTTTCAGTGATATAAGCACGAAGGTAATTAGTTTTCCTAGCACACAAATAACACCGGCACTCCAAATTTCAATATCTTAAATTTCTTTTACAAACATTCAGTTTACACCCTTGACGTTTCTCGCTTAGAAAGTAATCACATATATCGCTTCTAACATCAATCGGCGACACAGTTTCTATTGCAACTCCGGATAGCTTTTTCTATAGTTGAAGTTACGAAAATATATCTAATGATTCTTGAAATAGACACATCTGCTAGCGCAAGCTAAGCTCATTTTCAACACTTTCAAACTTCCACTTCTACCGATCATTATGATATGATGGCCACCAGTAGTTCTGTGATAGGAAATGTTCGTCATAATCCGTTGTATGTGGTTCCAATGTACGTACAACTAAGATTTTTTTGCATGTGAAATATCAATAATTCAAATTGTATGAACCGTGTTCACGTTTCCAGTTAATGCGTTGAAAAATAGTATGACACTGAAATCGAGGAACGTTCGTTGGTTTACAACTATTATAAATTATTTGCAAATAAAAGTCAATTCCTCTTTTCTTTGGCTCACCTGTGTTAAACTCCATTCATACCATAGTTGAACTCAGCTTATA
>JAGDQP010023747.1:0-27196 GCA_022664845.1 Lepisma saccharinum | reverse complement strand
AGATCAGAAGTGGTTTTATCTGATTCATGTACATTCAGATTCATAGAAAATGTCCAATGGAAAATTTTTATAACTCATTTTTTGAAGCTGAGAACTATAACGTAAAGTTCAAAACCAATTTTGAAATGCCAAATCCTATCACCGGCATAGTTGTCGTAGAACATGTTCTTTTGAACTCTAGATTGTCGTGAATAGTTTCTGCACTATATTATTTCCCATGGTCTATCTAAGATTCGTGACGAGGTCTACACGCATGATGTTGACTGCATGACAAGTTTTCGGGCCTCTGCAGGAAGTTTGCGTTCAAAAGATCTTTCCATCATAGGTACTTTTTTCCCCTTCAGGAAATGGTTCTTATTTCATGTAATATAATTTTCTTTGTCTATGAGGATGGAAATGTTGAAATATCACGTGCAGCAACAATGTTATTGGGATTCTTAAACATTTTCGATTGACGCATTAGTGGTAGAACTACCAAAGTTAGGAAAACCCTGACCCTGTTATCTGATATATCATTGTTAGTTGCATTAAGTCTCCATGGTAGAATTTTGGTTTTTGAACTGGCAGCAGTAATATTTTTTGTGAAATGTAATATTCTGTGCATGATAAAACTTTGAGTAAAGCAACGACCAACCAAGGAGAGTAATTTGGTAAGTCAAGGATTGTTCCATCTTTTCATGTAAATTTTGTGTACTGTATTTGTTTTTGGTTTGACCAGAAATGTTATAATGTGATAATAGCACATACCGGGTAGTGGGTGTAAATCAGAATTGTCTACGCTTCGGACGCGCCTACATTTTGGGAGCAAGTGATAATTCGCAAACAAATTAGAATTTATTGGAATTGTTTTGTTTTCTTTCCAATTATTTGGAGACGTTAGCAGCCACTCTGGGGTGGGGAAAGCATGAAAATGCAGGGAACACGGGTCACTTACTATTATTTCACTTGCTACTGATGCACAAAAATGTAAACTTCTGTGTGGGTCCGGAAAAATTTTAGAGAGCTACGAGCTTGGTTGGATATAATTAATCATAATTGTTGCAATAGCAGCTCTTACTGTAAAAACAGAGAAAATAAGCATATGGAAACTGAAAACCTTACTGTAGGTCTGTGTGAGAAACAGAATCTGTAATATTTAGAAATATTTTGACTCATAAATTAGCCGTTAAATTTATACACAATGGACTAAAACGAGACGTTAATTTGTTGTAGAATCAGTGAAGTGTCTTATATTGGTGTAATTCAGTGCTGCCAACTGGTCACTTTTGTCACCTTTAATCACTTTTTTACTTTTAGTTACTTTTTCTTGTTAGAAGTCACTTTTTTTTAAGGCATTTTTCAACATTGCTGTGTAATCTTTAGATTATCCATGGATATTATGTCGACAGTCACAGACAATGCTTTGAACATCTGAATTACATGCAGAATTATGAATTTTTAATATTACAGTGTGTTGTGTCAATAAATGTACAGTTAACCCAGGAGACTCATGATCTTTGAGTTCTGGTGTGGCAATCCCGGGTTTCCCAGCTGGTTCCAACAATTATTCTTTATCTTTTTGTTGGTTCCCTGTTTATTCTACTGCTTTCATTTCCATTAAACTTTGCCTTTTGTAAGCTTCCTAACTCATACATGTAAGGGAGAGGACTGGAAATCTTCCCAGCTGTATTCGGTTCTCATTCATACCACAGTTTTCTTTTACATACTACACAAATCCATTAGGCACACGGCCTACAGTTTAAATTGCTATCCCAGTATATACCATGCTTAAACATTGTCATTTCCCTGAATAAATTTTTATTATTTATGTCTGGGATAAAACTTGCATTCTGAGGTGATTTGGATAGCTTGGTAGCAGAGAAAAAAAAAAAAGAAGTTAAAAAAAAAATGATTTGCAGGAAAACTGTGCAAATTTGAATTTGGTAATCTTTGCAAGTGAAAATATTCTTTAAATCAATAATGTTCTTTCATTTCTTAAATAAAGTAAGTCACTTTTTTACTAGATTAAGTCACTTTTATCACCTTTTTCACATCCAGAAACTGTTGGCAGCCCTGTGTAATTTAATTATTAAACTTTTCACCTAAGTAGTTCAACATTAATTGCTGCAGAAGAGAATATGTGAATATTAGAACATTTTTGTTAGTTTTTTCTTCTTTTGCCCAATTTCAAAATTCCAGTTCAATTCTTCTACGGAAGTTTTTGAATTAATTTAATAAAACCAACGAACATTTTAATTTTAGTAGTCATTAACTGTTTCATACATTAATGAAGTTCTGTGTAATCGTTTTTATATTTATGGCTGACATAATGCTATTCGGAAATGTGCCAGTTTAGGAAATCAAAATATTGGAACACTTCATTGAAGAAAAGTATATTTAGTTAACATTGTAGAAACATTTTTTTCTTCAAACACCTCTTATGAGTTAACTTTTAATCGCTTCTTGTAAAAATTTTCACAAAAGTTAAATTGTGCAGTATCAACAAGCGACTTTGGTAGTTTAGAAAAGAAGATAAAAGGTTTGGCGCGACCCGGATTGTTTTCGTGAAAATGATTTTCAACGCTAAGTAAGTTTCACTACCTTAGTATGTCTCTCATGGTTTTTTTTCTGTTGCACGTAAAAGGATGCTCCTACAAATTCGAACCAGAGTTGAAGCTTTCAGAAGGTGAGGGTTCGTAACAATTTCAAAAGTTCTATCCGTGCCGATATTCTCTCTTCATTGTTGAAAAAGCTTGGTTGTAGTGAATATCCAAACCTATAACAATGAAGCCCTTTTAAGAATGAAGAAAAGAAGAAATCGGCGCGGATAGAACTCTTGAAATGGTTGCGAGCTTCCTTCTCTGAAAGTCTGAACTCTCTAGGCTTGAATTTGTAGGAGCAGCGTTGCAATTTCGTGCAGCGAAAAATAAGCAAACAGGGAACATTAGAAACATACGAAGGTAGTGCTGCTATCTAATGGCAGAGATTGTTGCTTTACACTAACCTTAACCAACTGGGTTACGAAGAACTTACTAAATTCGACACTGTTCTTGCTACCGTATATATTGAAATTTGATGCCTAAGTGAGTGAGCCGGAGTTTGTCAAGGTATGTAAAAAGTAATTCTGGAACACTAAGTCCCTCCCTAAGTAGTGTACACAACAACTTCAGAAAGACATGGTAAACGCCCACGTTTCTTTGCATATTACTTACCCTTCTTGAACACAAAACTACGCGTAAAACAGTGTAAAATAATGCATTTAACGTGATTTGTGCGTGTAGCGTTCATGTGTGGGTTGTAGGATGAAATGCGACTACAGGAAATTCCATTGGAATATATAGAAGAATGGTACATTGAACCTAAGTCATATTTCAGTATTGGTTCGTAATTTCTGTTGAAAAATAAAAAAGTTATGTAGAGAATCCATGATAGCTACGCGCATGAACATGTACAATTTCCTTTATAACAATGTGCTTTTACCGTAGTTCTTCAGGACATAATTTTCTTTTCTTGTCTTCTTTCTTTCGTTCTTTCTCTCATTCTCTCTCTTTTTTTTTTTATCATCATCAGTTGGAAGCACCGTGAAGTTTGGAAGTGAACCCGGCTTCGGAAGATGACTTAATAGCTAGGCGAGGCTGGAACAATACCATAGTATTTTTGTTGTTCCTTTGTCATGTAATAGCATTTTTTAGGACACATTTATTTCCTCTTGGTTTTGTGCAACCGAGATCAACTTCTGTAATGTCCGGACCAGCATCGAAGGTCAAAAGTACTGTACTACGCCCTCTGGAAGTTCGGTTTCTTTGAGATAGGGTCACAAGTTTATATTGGTATCGTATGGTTGAGATCTATTTTATATGATATCAATATTGGTACAATGGTTCTTTGTGTTATTCATGTATTTTTAAGAAAACTTTCATTTGTTAAAGATTGAGGGGTTACTTTGCAAACGAGAGCGCTGCTTTTGTTTCTAAATGGAAACAGAAATCCAGGACGTAATATTTTAATTATGTTAGAGAAACTAATTTACTTTCCTGATCCATGCTGGTTATACTCTACAACCTAAGCTCAATTCACTCAAAATTTGAGAAATTTTAAATTGCTTATTTTCGGTACTAGGCTACTGATGCTGTCTTAAGTTCAATGGGGTTACTCGTCTATTAGTATAGCGGTCAGAATCTCTTTTCTAAGTACTTTTCCAGTATTTGTTAACACTTCTAAAGAATTTCAGAAGCTTTCCTGTAAGAAGTCAGGGGAATTTCAAGTAACTTTACACGCAAAAGACAGAAAGACACTTTTCCACTTCTAAAAACATTCAAAGAGTACTCAGAAAATGTATTTCGACGACATCTTTGGTTACTAGTAAGAATACAGTTGATAATAGTTTTTTTTTCTTCAACACAAAATTCGAAAATAATCTTGACTGAATCGTAGTCAAAATAATAATAATAATGTGAATCTGAATAATACTCGAGAAATTTCTGTATAACGTCAGTTTCTATTCAAATTCTGGTGTCCGAGTTTCTATCAAACTTCACTTTCTGTTGAAGACCAAATTTTCTATTTTCTGTCAAACACCAATTTTTCTTCAAAGTATATATTTGGATTTTGTATCAAACTTAGGTTTCTGGTCAAAACCTGTTTTTCACGCGTATTCAAGTCCCTTTATCTTAATCGTTATGTAATTTGAGGACTGCTTTCGTAACTTTGTATTCAAATTAATACAAATTAACTTCTCTGTTCAAGTTTAACAGAAAAAAAAGCAGATTGTTTAAACAAAGAACGAGAAAACAGTTTATTATATTTATTGATGATTGACAATCAAGATTATTAAATTCAGTTAAAAATCTAGGAAAGAAACTGATCATTATTTCTAATTACCACAAAGGTATACAAAACCAAAAGTCAGCTATTATGTTTTCAGTTGTACCACTGAATATCTTAAGTACAGAAAAACAACGCTAGAATAAGTGGTCTGCCTAGGGTTGCCACCCATCCCGATTTTGTCGGGACTGTCCCTTCTTTTCCAAAACTGTCCCGCGTCGCGCCATGGATTATTTTACCCATTAGTTTTATATAAATGCAGTAGGAAGGCTGGAATTTCGGAATAACTTGACATTTTTCTTTGATTTAGAATTTATTTATGGCCTTTTGGTAACTTTGGCTATGTCTGTTTCATTTTTCTTGTATTAGTTATACTTGTAACTCCAAAATACATATTCTATTTTATGTTGTCGACAGTGAGTTTCATTGTCAGCCTTCTTCAGATTGTCTCATGTCTGCATCTACAGATTTTAAATTTATATGATGCACAAATATTTCATTGTATTTCATCGACAAGTTATTTTTCGTTCTTGCTTGGGGCGGACCAAAACCAGTACTGCTGCCTTGCAGTTAGTAGAGGGATCTACAATGGCTAGGGGAAGATAACCACGAACAAAAATATCAAGGTGAGGGGAAGCAGCATCACCATTACCACTCTGAGGCTGAAGATTAGTAACATCGGCAAGGCTCAGAGATGGACAGAGGGCGACATCTTGAATGTCTACCTTTACTGCGAGGTCGTAGAGTTGACAACTCTAAACCGCTAAAGCATGTCAAGAAATAGTAACAGATGGTTCATGGATTCTCCTGGGGTAAAATATTCCGGAGGTAAACTAGTCCCTCATTCGGATCTCCGGGGTGGGACTGCTTCAGGGGGCTCCAAGAACAGGATTAAGAAAGACCTTAGAATAGGAACGTGGAACGTACAAACATTATACCAAACGGGCGCTCTTCAGGTGGCAGTACGCGAGACCGAGAAGTACGAGCTAGACATATTAGCGATACAAAAAGTTCGGTGGGAAAGACAAGATAGCATCCCACAGGGCAAGTACACTTTCTACTGCGGGGGAACACGGTCTCACGATTTCGGAACAAGATTCCTCATTAAGAAGAGTATCCTTCAGGCGGATCAGATGGGGCAACACGGTTTTATTAAACGTCTATGATCCGACCGAGGTGGCTACTGATAACGACAAAGATATATTTTACGATGAGCTAGAAAGGTTGTTTGGCCGAATGCCGAAGTATAATTCGAAAATTATGTTGGGTGATTTCAATGCAAAGGTAGGGAGGGAAGAAAAATATAGACCTACAATAGGCAAATACAGCCTTCACGAAAAGACCAACAACAATGGAGAAAGACTGATAACTTTCGCTATTTCGAAAAACCTACTGGTAAAGAGCACGTACTTTGAACACAAAGACATACACAAATACACATGGGTATCTCCGGACGGCAAAACTCTCAACCAGATCGATCACGTACTAGTATATAGACGAAGACACACCAACATAATTGATGTTAGGTCGTACAGAGCAGCGGAAGGTGACACCGACAATCAATTAAAGATCCCAAAGATAAGGAAAAAGTTATGCATCGCGAACAGAGAAAGCAAGGGCCCAAAACAACTGAAATTCGAAGTAAAACGATTAAATAATCCGAGCATAAAAGCAGATTACCAACTCAAATTCTCAAATAGGTTCGAAATCCTAGCCGACTCGAGTACAAATAATGATGATATTAATAATGAAATTAATGTAAGGTGTGGGAGGCAATTCGAGAAACAATTAAGAGCGCAGCGAAGGAACGTGTAGGTGAGAAGAAACAGAAAAATAAACCTTGTTTTGATGAAGAATGCGTTAAGCTTCATGAGGAACTAAAACAAGCAAGGCAACGATGGCTAAGTAATAAAAGCGAAGCAAATACCAACCACTACAGTAACGCGAAACGAAACGCCACACTCGGGTTCAGAAGCAAAAAGCGAGAATATCTGACGCAAAAGATTCAAAGATAGAGGAAAACGGCAAGACAAATAACATACGAGATCTATACAAAGGGGTAAACTCGTTAAGAAAAGGTTACCAGCCGAGGCTAGGAATGATTAGAAATGAACGTGGAGATCTTCAGGCTGATTCGATTAAAACTGTCGATGTGTGGAAAAGTTATTTCGACAAACTTCTTAATGTACACAACGGGGAACGAACAGGAATTTGAAATCCATACCGCAGAACCGTGGATTCCCGAACCTTCAAGATCGAGATCGAAATGTCGGTAAAGAAATTGAAAAACTTCAAATCACCAGGAATAGACAGTAGTATTCCTGCCGAATTAATTAAAACAGGAGGAACGGCACTAATCAAGGAATACATAAATTGATCAGTGCTATATGGAGAAAGGAGCAGCTCCCAAAGGAATGGAAAACCTCAATAATAGTTCCGATTTACAAAAAAGGCGATAAATCGGACTGTAATAATTATCGTGGATTCTCGTTACTTCCAACCTGTTACAAGGTATTAAGTAATATTATGTTAAGTGTATATGTAGATTAAATAATTGGAGATAACCAATGGGGATTAAGAAGAAATAGATCCACGTTGGACCAGATTTTCGCACTGACACAAATTTTGGAGAATAAACAGGAATACAATGGGACGGTTCATCAGCTATTCATTGATTTTAAGAAAGCATATGGTTCTATCAAAAGGGAAAAGTTATACAGTATCCTGATACGATTTGGAATTCCGAAAATATTGGTTCAAATAGTGAAAATGTATCTCAACGACCCCACAAGCACAGTACGGATAGGTAATAATATGTCAGATAGTTTCAAGATTCGCAACGGATTGAAACAAGGCGATGCCTTGTCACCACTGCTGTTTAACTTTGCGTTAGAATATGCGATTTTAAAAATTAAAGAGGACAAAAAGGGACTATCATTGAATGGTTTGAATCAACTGTTTGTATCGTGGATGATGTAGATTTAATAGGGACGATATAGATGCACTACAAAGCAACACCGATGTCTTAGTAGAAGCGTGCGATGAGATAGGTCTACAGGTAAACATAGATAAAACAAAATACATGATAACAAGCCGAAACATAGGGAATGAAGGAAATAAAACATAAGAATTAAGGATGAGGTCATAGAGAAAGTAAATAAATTTAAATACTTAGGAGCATATGTAACAAGCAAAAATGAGGTAACGGAAGAAATAAAAAGTCGCTTAGTATCGTGGAACGAATGTTTCTATTCAGTCCAAAAACTTCTAACATCGCGATTAATATCAAGGAAATTGAAATTGAAAATATACAGAACGGTTATTCTGCCGGTAATACTTTACGGTTGCGAAAGTTGGAGTACGACCCTAACAGATGAACATAAATTACGTGTATTTGAAAATAAGGTTTTGAGAAAGATATACGGGTCGAAACGCGATGGGATGACTGGAGGAGACTGCATAATGAAGAACTCCACGGACTGTACGATTCACCAATGTTGTAAAAATAATGAAATCGCGACGACTAAGGTGGGCAGCCATGTAGCTCGGATGGGGAAAAAACGAAGATTATATTCTATCCTGGTTGGAAGGAGGCCATTGGGAAGACCGAGACGTCGTTGGGAAGACAATATTAGAAGAGATCTTCGAGAAGTAGGTGTTCGTGATGAAAACTGGCTTGATATTGCCCAGGATAAAATCCAAAGGCGAACGTTTGTTACTACGGCGATGAACTTGCGAGTTCCATAAGCCATAAAGTTAGTTAGTTAGTGTCATATCTATATAGTGAATGTGTGCTTGAGGTCTTCTACATGTACTAGTTGATTATGTGAAATAAATATTGTTTTTTGGATGATTATCATCTCTGAAAAGGATCTACGGCTCTTAATATGTAACGGCCTTAATTTCTTTTCCCTTCGTAGGCTAACGTAATAGGCGGTAGAGCAAATAACTGGACTGCACATTAAGTACCTTATAAGATGCAGTTTGTGGATATAGCCGCAACATATACTTTAGAGTAACGTTAATCCAGATTCTAACCTTAGATGAACCTACTCTTAAAATAAAGAATCTACTTTATTCTAGATTCTACTAAGATAACGAACTTATCACACTTCGAAGTTCGTTTATGATAACTTGTATTTTTCCTTTTGTAGAACGTTTACACATTGCATAAAATGCACAAGTACATCCTTTGATTACACTTCAAAGCATATTATTCAGTTACGTAAAGTAACTGCTCAAAAGTACACAAAGAAGTAATTTCTTCTTATATAAAATATTGAGACCCTTGTCTTTTCAACATTTCGTATCGATCTCTCATTTCATTTTTTATTTGTTTGCACGAACCAAATGTTTATGGCCCAAAAGCGCTTACTGTTCCTGTAACTATAGAACATATTTATTATGCTTAGAAAATGCAAAGTTTCTTATATACTTGCGTACGTGTACGCACTTACTAGCAAGTATATCTCACATAATCCCCCCGGTTTTGGAGAGAAATCTTGTATCTGAAAGAAAAACAAGATTTTCGCACTAAAATTACACAATATACAAAAGAAGTAGCAAAAAAAATGATATCTGTATGATATCTTTCCACCACATTACATTAAGTCTGATATGTCATAGGAAAGATCAGAAATTTCACTAGTATGATCACAATTCAACACTTGTTATATTAGTTGTTGTCTATGATGCTTCCTTTATATGGTTTTAAGATTTCAATGTTTTCACTAACTGATCATATTTTTCATCTGAACATTTGAACACCTTTAAATTATCCATATTTTCCTTTCTAATAATATCATGCTCTAAAGGCTTTATTGTGGCAGTATTCTTATAAAGCTGCGTTACAATGTAAGGTCCTTCATATAATTGGAAAAGTTTCGAAATATGATGTTCCAGTGCAGAACTTAGCTTATGTACGCGACAATAAACCAAAGAAAAATGCTAATCAAATCTTTACCTTTTGATGCATAATGCATGTCACGAGTTCTTAATAACTTCACTTTATTCATCTCGTAATTCTTTAATGTAGTTTCCTTTAAATTAGTAATGAATTGACTAATATAATAATCCAAGCACGGCACATTAAGAAAGATCTCATGTGGCGTCAGCTGATTACACTCACAGTATTATTCAAAAAATGAACCACTTCCTGCAAATAATCACTCCACTTCCTATGATTCCTACTGCAAAATAGTCTCAATAATCTTCCAATTTCACGGTTGTAACGTGCTATGGGATTACTTTGCGGATGATATCTTGTAGTTAATATATGTTGTATATTATGTTCTTCCATAAATAACTTCCACTGTTTCGAAGTAAATTGGGAACCATTATCCGTCAAGATCTTTTTTGGATATCCATAGTGTCGTGCATAATCTTGTATGCGCTTCATGATTTCAGATGATACCGCTTTACGTAATGGATAAATCTTGCATTTTGATGCAATATCTACAATGGAAAGAATGAACTCAAATCCGCCTGATCGTGGAAGGCGTCCAATCAGATCGACTGATAATAATTCCAGCAAGTGATTCGCTGTACTTTGTTGATGTGTTTTCTTAATTCGACGTAGATCCGGCTTAGTTTCCATACATGTACGGCAATCTGAGATATATTGTTTAAGGTCTTTCTTCATAGTTTTCCAATATATCCACTATGACATTGTTGAAAATGTTCTTCTCGCACCAAAATGTCCTAAGTGATCGTGGTACCATTGTATCATTCGTAACTTTGAATCATGGGGAATCAATATTTTCCACCGTTTGTCTTTCTCGAATTTTGTTCAAATTAATTTATTCTCATATTTAAATTGCCGATGACCTTCTACCTGAACTATTCCCTCCTTATGTATTAAGTCAGAATATAATGGTTCTATGTTTTCATCTGAAATATATCGTATGTTCAATTGGTGTGGGTTAAAATATACATTACCAACATAATGCTGCTCTGAAATCACACCCACAGGTGATCGACTTAAAATATCAGCTATACAGTTGTCAGAACCTTTCAAATAACGCACTTCGTAGTTATACAGTTGTCAGAACCTTTCAAATAACGCACTTCGTAGTTATACTGTTGTAAATATAGTGCCCATCTATTAAGTCGTTGATTCCATTGTTTAGTCATATGTAGATATTTTAAGCACTCATGATCCGTGTAAATCTTAAAATGTCTACCCTTGAGAAATTCCTCAAATTTCTTTATGGTGTTAATAACTGCTAAACATTCTAATTCTGTAATAGAATATTTACGCTCGTGACCTCTTAAACAACTACTGAAATATTGAATAATCTGTTGTTCTTGTATTTCACCTTGACCTATATATCCTGAAATTCCTATCGTTGAGGCATCTGATACAACGTATATAGACTTCTGAAAGTCAGGTTGTACCAAAGCAGGTGACTGTACTAACGCTATTTTAGAATTCTTAAACGGCAACTCTTCCTTACCCGTCCATTTCCACTTGACACCATTCTTCAAAAGATAGTATAAAGGTTCCATTATTTTCCTATAATTATGGATGAATTTTTGACGCCAATTGCATAACCCAATCCATCGATGTAAAGCTTTCTTAGTTGTTGGACGAGGGTAATCTAAAATAGCTTCATTCCTATCAGGTAATACTTGTATACTCTTACCAGACACCAGATATCCTAAGAATGTAATTTCAGGTACCACAAATGTACATTTTTTTAATTTGATAGTTAAACCATAATCTCTCAATGTTCTTAAAATATGCTCCAATTTTAACAGATGTTCATCAAAGGTTGCAGTAGTACAACAGCAAATATCATCAACATAGATTTTTAGCCAGTCACTAGTTTCCAACCCAAACATTCTATTCATCATTGAGATAAATACAGAGACAGCACTGACTAATCCATAGGGCAGCCGCACAAACTGAAACTGGTGACTACCATAGCGAAATGCTGTCAAAGGTCTACTTGTTTGTGGCAAAGGGACTTGAAAATATGCTAATGACAGGCCAAATTTCGAAAAATATTTTTTCCAGCATAGCCATTCAATAAGGTGTTTATATTCTCCACTTGCTTTTGTGGAACTATCACATACTTGTTTAATTCTCTTAAATCGAGAACAGGCCTAACTCCTCCATCAGGTTTTGGAACTACATGAAGTGTATTACAGTGTGGACCATTTGCTTTTTCAATAATCTGCCATTTCTCCCACTTTAACAATTCTTGTCGTACCGCTTCTCTCTTAATCTGAGGTAAAGGATATTGTTTGGCTTTTATTGACAGGCTCTTTGAGCTCAATATTATACACAAAAGATGAATGACAACCCGGACATTCATTGAAAACTTCTTTATATTTGATCAAAAACCTCATATAAACGTATTTTTTCATCAGAATCTAAATTAGAAACACACTCAACCTTTTCCCTGATTTGAGATTCAGTAGCTTCAGTATCTTTAAATAAATCTAATCCCATTTTTGATTGAGGATCAAGCACATCTTTATATATCTCTTTACCCACGTGTCTTATAGAATACATTTCGAGTGGAAGTGTGGGCATATTTCCCACCCGATCCCTTAGTTTAAAGAATAATTCTTTACATCAATTAATGCTAGGTTATCCTTATCACCTCTATGATCATATCTTTCTTCCTTTAAGAAGTCTACATTATTATCATTTACTTTATCTTTATATGCTTTATATTCTTTACTTATTAAAGAAGTAACGCGTGTTACGTCTCTTATTTGTCATATCACCTTGATCTAAATATCTTTCATTGTTTTTACCTCCAATACTAGCTTTCATTCCAGCATTATTCTTATGTTCCTCTTCAAAATCATCTAACTTCTTTAGATAAAACATAAGATTAGATAAATCATTACAGTCGGCTAATATTAATTTATGCTGTAGACTAAGAGGAAGTTTCTTAAAAATAACCTCATAAACATACTTTGGGGTAAGACTCTCATCAATCATTACAAGATTTGAAATTAATTCCATAACCTTAGCAGAAAAAATTTCTACATTTCTCCAATTGATGTGTAATTTCTTAAATTCCCTTTTCAAAAATCTTATCTTATTTAAATCATAAGTTTCTAAAAATACCATACAAAAATCATAATACGAAGTTATTTTATCACGATTTAGCCATAACATGGCCTTTGCTGGACCTGTCATAGCTCTTTTCAAGAGCAATAATAATACTTTATTATCTACTCTGAGACAAGATAGAAAAATGGTCAACCTTTCCAAATAAGACATAGGATTATCCTTGTCACAATTACCATCCCAGATTGGAACTTGGTCTAAATCCCTGGGAGAGGTTAAACCACCTTTATTGTGTTCTAACATCTTAGCTAATTCGTAAGCATATTGCTTATGACTAAAAGATTGATTCTTCCCATCATAAACTAAATTGCTAATCCGTGAATCATCTTTGTTTTCCATTATCATCTATATTATTTTCCTCTGTGTGGAAAAGATCCATGTATCCATCCTTTAGTGATTTTAATTCCATATCAATTTGTGTTACATTGTCTTGTATTCTATTATACTTCTCTTGTAACAACTGATATTGTGCATTATAATCACTACATTTCCTACAAGGATCTCTCAACAAATCTACACCATGATGTATCTGATCATCATCATTCTCAACATCTACCATAGATGGCATATCATTCCGCTGCTCCAACATGGCTGTGAACAAGTTGTTCTGACCTTGTGATATTGACAGTATATCTTTTCTTACTGAAAACATAATTTTATTAAACTCATCACTATGCCTCTTTAACATGGATTCCATACCTATTCTTAAACTTTTCAATTCGGCAATTTCCTCCCGAATGATCTCATTCACAATCACAGTTTCTTGAGACCCATTCATTACCGTGTCTCTGTTAGCACCATTCATTCCTCTAATCTGTGGACCTTTATCTTCACCAGATTTATCGTGTGTTTTCAAACGACGATTGGAATGAGGTTTACTAACTTTGGACATACTACCATTTACTAGGCTACCTCTTGTGCTAGCATTCGAATCAGAATCGTTTGATGACATGTTGAACTATTTCACAAATACTGGCTACTCTATTCAACATACAAGCCCAAACAGTTGGTCGCCATCTAATAAATATCGGAATAGTTTATGTATAGAGATATAATATAACTTGATAATAGTCTTCGGTGGATAACCCTACAGTTCTTCCCCATGGTTGCACAAAAAATTGGTGGACCATACTTAGCACTCCATAATTTGCTGATGCGCACATGATTTGATTTAAAGTGTCCCGCTGCAAGTAGCAGACCCGTAAAAGTTTTGATCTCATCTGAATCACACGGCTTCCACTTATTCCTTTTGTTCTTTTCAGTGTAAACACGATTAGCTTCCTTATTTATGTTCTTTACAATAATATCAATTATTTCGTCTGACAAAAATAGTGAAAAGGCAGATTCCGGACTATCAATTATATGCCCAGGAGGCAAAATAACTTAATTTACGGGTCATTCCAGGTCAAATCACCCATTAATTTATGGTTGACACCCACCATCTCAGATTTTGATTGAACTTATGTTCATTACTATGTCCTTGGTATATCAGTAAAATTTTTTGAAGCTATGACTTATACTTTTTTTTATATATACATTTTTAAGTATATTGCCGTTTCTCCGTATTCGCAGCTCGGAATTGTCAGCCAAATGAGCAAAATATATAATTTCTCAGAAATTATTGAAGATAAAGAGTTTAAATTTTTAAATTATCTTTCCTATTCTATTTGCTTTCAGAATATGAATGGGCCACTAACAAACTTAATATACAGATGCTTATCAGAATAATGGAAACACCTGTAGTTGGCAACACGTCAGATGTATGGGTTGGCAGTGGTGTCGTGGCGACCGCAGCGCCGGACTGCTGGTGGTGGTGTGTTAGGTCGGTCTCCATACTACGTCAGGCGTCGTGGAACAGGAGTGTGCAGTGGCTGCAGCAGACGGAGGTAGTGTAAAATGGGAGACCTCTCAGAGTTTCAAAGAGGGCAAATTGTTGGTGCGCGGTTATGTGGAGTGAGTGTGACGGCAGTGGCTAGTGTGTTAGGTGTGTCGCCAGGGACAGTGTCGAAGGTGATGACGGCCTACACAACACACGGGAAAACCACATCGGGGAAGCGGAACAGTGGGCGGAAGAAAAGCATCAGTGACAGGGCACGCCGGGTACTGGCCACACAGAGAAGATGCATGTTACATTTCTTTTGAGAACATTTTGTGTATAGTTAATGCTTCACAAACAAGTTCTACGGGTAGAATGTATCATTTCACACAAAAAGACTTGCAACTAGCAGAATCAAATTTATCTAAATGTAATGTTAACAGAAAGAGACTATCAAGTTCTGCAAAGTAAAAATGTATGTATGTACCTGCCATTTAAAGAATCCAAATTGTAAATACTGCAGCTCTCATTGATGCTTCACATATAATCTAAGTACATTACCTAAAACTATTTTGTGGTATTTTTCAAATCCAACTCACCATATTAATTTCACCATTTTGTTTTAGGCCTAAATGAAAGCTAGGAAGTTTAAAATTCAGCTAATAAATAACATATTACAGTGTGTAAGAGTAAATGCATAGTAAAATCTTTCATTTATTTTAGCTTTCTTGAATTCAAAGCTTATTTTGTTTGCTGAACGTTTCCTTATAAAACTTACAATAAATCGTATTGTTTTCAAAAACAAGTACAAAGAAAACCACTAATGTCTATGGGTTTTAAGATAGTTTATAATTTGAGGAAAAAACTGCAAAAAAATTCATGCTTCTAGCTGGTTGGATAAGATACGATAAGATAAGATAAAATGAATTTTATGGGCGGTAACAGCACTATGGCTTACGCCCGTCCCGATACGGGGAAGCCCCTTATCTTGGTCATGTCAAAATTTAGCTGTTAAATAGAATAATAAAAGAATATAAAAGATGAAGATGTAAAAGGTCTTCACAATCAGCCCACTGGTGTAAATGGCCAGAATAAAAACCAAGCCTGTAAATGGGCCTTTACAAATAAAACAAAACTACACTATAAAACTTAAAGGAAGCCTGTAAATGGGACTTCACAAGATAAAACAAAACTACACTATAAAACTTAACAGCTAAGGAGCATAATCATATAAAATAAACGGAAATCATAAAAATCTTCAATAACAAGTAAAAGATTACCGTTTAAGTTTGGGTATATACCTAGGTTTCCCTTTTCGTCCAACGAGATTAAAATCTATATCCATCAGGTGGTCCTGAATCATGTCTGAAGCCAAAGATGAACTTGGTTCATCGATAGTATGTGCAGACTCTTCCTGAGCTAACTGAGCAGACAACACGTTCGTCAGAGTCTTAATGCTTGTAGCGAGAGGCGAAGTCCGAACTAATTTCGGAACTTTATAGGGACTAAAAGTAGTCTTAACACGTGGAGCTCTAGAGCTCTGCACAGGCGTGTGTTGTCCCTGACTCTGCGTCGGCATATTGCCAGGAGTCTCCGATTCTTTGGGCGGCTTTGGAGTGTCGTCATGGCTAGCTGGTTGGAGAGTTGAGTAATGGTCGTTTTTCATAATCCATGTCGTGAAATTGGGAAAAGCTAATCTTACAGAATATGTTTTATTTAGGTTTGTTTGTGGTCTATTTATATTTTGCTGAAAGTAAATAGAATAGAAAAGATGCCTTAAAAGTTTCAACTCTTTCTCTCCAATAATTTCTCAGAAATTAAATATTTTGTTTCCTTTTCGTACATTTGGCCAATGATTCCGAGCTGCGAAAACACAAAAACGTCAATATACTTAAGTATTAATATAAAAAAAAAAAAAAGTATGAGTCATAGCTTCAAAAAAAATTTACTGGTACACTAAGGACATAGTAGTGAATATTTGTGCAAAGTTTCATCAAAATCTGAGATAGTGGGGGGTGTCATGGCCTGGGTGATTTGACATGGAATGACCCTTACAGCAGACTTGATAATATTGTGTGCACACACTTTTCCAGTAGCAGGAGGGGTACTTTTTCAACGTGTACCGTCTTCTGAAACAAAAACACACACACCCTGAGTATTGGTATCACTTGAAGCGTCACAAACTTCTGCACCACTTTCATCAGATTCAATCACAGTGTCACTTACGTCCGAAGACACACTAACATGATCATCGTCGCTCTCCGATGCTTGGTCATTGTCCGAATCTGAACTGATTCGGACATCGTTCGAACTGAACGGATGTCCGTAGCCTGCATTTCTATATGTCGTCATCAGAAATACGCCTTCCTCTTTGACATTTTTAGAATTATCCAGAGTTTACATGCACTTGCAGAAATTAAACCAAAATCGGAATCACACAAGTTAAAAAATTGGTGAAAATATTATGAAGTTGATACAACATAAACAGCTTGCTTTCGTTTCTATAAACAAAACACTACTAAAGGCGAATTTTACGTCACGTTGCAGTGTTTTACCTCTTGTTCGTATACTGGAACAAAAATTGATAAAAAAAATACCAGTTTTGTTTACAGCGTAACTTCCACAGACGTACATTATGATTTACATTACGAAGACAAATCAAATAATAATATAGTAAGGAGAAAGAAAGAATATCGGGATGGGCTGCAGTGTTTTACTCTTGATTTGGAAAGGAAATTTATATACTATTTTCTTTTGATACAAACAGTATCAAATTTAATAAAACAAATACATATTTCAATAGGAGCCTCAAAGGCTCCCCTTGGGCCTTTACGTTAGTGTGAAAAATTATGTAACTTATTTTGGAAACATACAATAAAATGTTAAGAACTTTCAATGAATAGGTGAATCATGATAAGATAGGAGAATTCTAGAAAGCAGAACACCATACTATAAATACAGAGAAAACCATAACGTTAAGAGCAACTGCTGGTGCCTGTGAAGCACCCCTTAGGCTTTCTAGGATTAATATAGGCCTATAATTATTTTGCCTGGAAAATTTGAAAAATAAAATCTTCCAGGCAAAATATAGGCCTATATTAAAATGTAATACATTTTACTTTTTTATATCTGAATTTTCATAGTCCCATTACTTGTCTCTACTTTCACCTCAACCCACTGTTGTACTATATGTTTATAGTGGGTTCAACGTAGGATGACAGAGTATTTAAAGTTTATTTCAGTTGGGAATGCATTTGTTGTGATGGCGCTAGTATCACCAAAACATTCCTTTTTGAAGGGACAACTCGTTGTCGGATTTTCCCCCTATCCCCCCACCCCCCCTGGCAGTACGTCCCTGCCTGCAATATCAATTGCGCCGCTATACATAGGGAACAAAGGTTTCGTTTTAGCACTAGTATGTATCTTCTTGAGTGTGTGTCCTTAACTATAACTGAATTACCAACTTAAGTTTAAACTTCTTAGATATAATTACTCCCATTTTTTTTAAAATCAAGAACTTAACAATCAACTATGAATTATCTTCATAATCATATCAACGTATTCAAAATTGTGTCCAATACAATTGCGTGAAATTTGTTTACTTACGTAATTGGCTCCTTTTACTTCCTTCTCAAGTTTCAGTCCTTAGGAAACAGGAAAAAAAATGTCAGGTATTCCATATTAACGGGTGTTACATTCAGACACATAAAATGTCAAAATAACCCAAAATAAATTTAATTAAAACCTCAAAAATTAAATCACTGGGTAGAACTAAACTAATACGACATAATGTCTAATTTTAATCTAACAAATATATTATAATTTCTCCTAAAAATCCATATTACAGCGGTAACAGGTGTTACACAAATTGGACATAGTACCTGAGGTTTGAATAATTTTACTTAAAACTCTGTGAATTATAATGGCCCAAAATTTTGAAAAAAATATATCTATTAGCTGAAATAATGATCATTAAAATAATATATAAATTTTGTCTTTTTAAAACATTACATGTTTTTTTAGCTACAATTAAAAAGTAAAGGGTGTTACAGAGTTGGGATTACCTAGTTTTTAACCAAAATATAAGACTTATACAAGACATGATTATAAGTTATGGTCTATTGTATAAACAACTATAACTACTTTTCATAATGTTAAAATTATTTAATCATAAATTGTATTCCTTAGATCTAGCCATCTGGTCAAAAATTAAAAAATATTCATTTAGTAGTTTACATTATGCCTAATGTTAGTTAAAAGCATTAACTTTTGCATACTTACCCAGGTTTTGAGTTTTGCAATTTTTTTCCACGTTTTCACTACTTTTTTCAACACTTTTTATCATTGTGCTTACATGATAATATTGGTGACCAGGTTGGCAACACTGTTTTTATTACTCTATAGTCAGCTGGTGTGTGTTATGTTGATCAGTAGTGAAGAGTACTTTGCTCCAACATCATAATTAAAGGTAATTAATAGTTATTATTTACTGCACTAGCTGCTTTTGATTCAGGTGTTTTTCTGTAAAACCCGTTACCAAAAACATCAATAAGTTTACATCACAACCAAACTAAAACATCCATTTTTCTGATTTTTCGGAAAAGTGAGGTTATGTTTAAGTCAAACATTATAATCTATAAGAAATTTAAGAAAATTTGCATTTAGTTGGTGAAAATGAGGTAACATAACCTAACTTTTCCGGAAAATCAGAAAAACAGGTGTTTTAGTTTAATTGTGACATAAACTTATTGATGATTTTGATAACGGGTGTTATAGGAAAACACCTTAATCAAAAGCAGCTTCTGCAGAAAATAATAACTTTAATTACCTTTAATTATGATATTGGAGCAAAGTAGTCTTCACTGCTGATCAAATATCGTAACAACACACACCAGCTGACTTCTGAGTAATAAAAACAGTGTTGCTAATCTGGGGCTCGATTAAATATCGACTTGCGTGAACGCAAGGGAAAGATTGCAATTTGTTTGCGAGAAACTGTATTAAATATACTTGCTTGACTTTGGCAATAACGCCACTTTTATTAAATTGAAGATTTTAAGACGAAAAGTTGCGGCCGTGGAAACCCTGGTCGCAAATGGATCTGTGTTCATTATTTTCGAATATTATGGAAGTGCAAAACAAATATATTGGAAGAAAGAGATGAACATACATCTCTCACGAATAAAGACAAAATTAATGCCATTCAAGTACCAGTGCTAAAAACACAATTCTGAGATAATTACGATAAGAATTCAAGTAAGTACTTTTTATGTGTTGATGTTATGTAATTATCTTTATTATTTTATGGACTAAATGTTTGTGAGGTGAATTCATGAACAGAATGAATTCACAGGAATGGCTCAGAAGCACGTCATTTGTGCCTCATCAGAAGTAGAACTGGGGCATTAAATAGAACGGTGTAATTTAATAATTCTTTATATCAGCTACATCTGTTATATGGGTTTTAGATGTATTTCCCATGTTATCTGTGTTGTTTCGGATGTGTAAAATGCAGGATGTGATGTAAAAATCAAGAGGGGTGACATGAGTGAAAGACATTCTTCAGGCCGTATGTGTTCTTGCTCTCGCTGGATTTTAATTATCATATTCTCCATTCCACGCATCCGAAATAATGCAGATATCAAGATGGAAAGTACATTCAACCCCATATAAAAGAAACAGCTATGATCTTTCACATATGATCAAGATAGCAGCTGAAGTCATTTTTCTGTATATTTCAGGTCATCTGGAACCCATAAGTTCTTATCATTTGTGAAAATAATAAATTACGAAATACGTAACATCAGCATATATTAAGTGCCTGTTTGAGTGCATTCCTAGGAAACTATCACAATATAGGATAGCTATTAGTCTATGGTTTAGGTTCAAGATAGCAAAACAAACTTTTTATACACGGGAATGGTATTATTTATTGCAATCTACAATCCTATAACCATGTTTTCTTATTGCTATATATGAATAGAATGGGCCTGATATCGTAATCTTTAACGTACTGAAGCAATGTGCACATTAAAAGTCATACCGAGAAGGAAATGGGGAGGATAAGATGTACTTTAGGTTCCCCATCTTCCGCCAGCTATTTAGCTAAATCTACTCTTCATATAACTCATTACTTTACAAATAATTCACGCAGGGAATTCTATAAACACTCAGCGACAGTCGGTAATTCAAAAAGTGTTTAAAAAATGCACGTATCACTATAATTTCGTTAAATAGTAGTCGAGTTGTTCACCATATACAAATGTGGCAGCATGCGGAAGAATATAAGCGGCGTCACTTCGTATTATGAATGGCACGTATTTTGCTACAAAGATCATGGACAGCATGTCGAGTTCGGAAGATGGGTTAGAAAGGTCAGATAATTTTTTCATAAAACGCGATGCACATCACCCTTAACTCTTATACCATGTGCTCGGCATGAACGCAGAAGCACGCAAATAGTACCTCGTGCTTTCCACTCTTATTTCGTACATCCATGACTTGACAATCGTTTCAACACATCCGGATACGTTTGAAATTATATCTTTCTCCCGCAAAATTTACTTCTGGGGGAACTAAAGTATACCTTACTCTTTATAATACTGCTAGTTATAGATTAAGGATATTAAATAGAAAAGTTGATTTTGAACAGGAAGTACTGTAAAGCAAAAAGGTATTACATGTGTTCAAATGGCTTTTTAAGTGAAATTCTGGTATTCAATGGTGATAAATAAGAATGAACATTATAAATGTGCAGCATTTTATAACACATTCTCAGAAAGGTTGGGTACTTTTAAAGCTTTGAGATGAATTAATATTTTCATAAGTTTGACATCTAATACCACTTCAGGGATAGACTTTAGATATTCCCCTGGGCCCCATAATAACCTACGCTCACCTAATATTCCATTTGGCTAAAAAAAGTAAAGAATAGTCTATACCTTTAGCTAACCCTAAAAGTACTGTCATGTAACATCTAAAACTGTTACAGTTTGAATGATTCGGAGGAGTTTCTAAACGTACGTCAGCTTCACATTATTAATCATATTTTACAATCATGGGCATTAAAACGCGGTGAATCTATATTATGATGCCACGTAAGATCATTTTTATTGTAATAACAATTTACAAACATCTTACACGTCTCCATGCATTTTGTTTTTATTTACACCACGTGAGCGCGTTAGAAGTGTCTGATTGGTTGCCACTCTGTATGGAACTGTTGTAACAAGGTTCCCTATTGACAAAAACATTCGTGATGTTTACTTTGAGTTTGCCTAAGGATACGCAAATTTCTCTTTGCGAAGTCGTGATAAGTGCTATATTTAATTCCATCTCAAATCGCAAAGCAAACACTTAGCAACTTTGTCAATATAATTGCATTGCGTTGCTATAGCAGCTTTGCAAACTACGATATTTAATCGGGTCCCTGGTCACCAATATTACCATGTAAGCAAAATGATGCAAAGTGTTGAAAAAAGTAGTGAAAGCATGGGAAAAATTTGCAAAACTCAAAAACTGGATAAGTATGCAAAAGTTGGTACTTCTAACTAACACTAGGCATAATGTAAACTATTAAATAAATATTTTTAATTTTTGACCAGAAGGCTCACTTTGATATGGAATGCCTAATCTCTCTCTCTCATTGTACTGATGACAAACTAGCACAAGAAGAAAACTATAATAAAACATAAAACTTCAGCAAAGCTTAGATAATATTGCAAACTGGTGTGCTATTAATCAACTTGGAGTCAACATAAGTAAATGTAAAGTATTATCATTTAATAGAAATAAAACCACTCATCTATTTGATTATTCTATTAATAAAATTGTACTGAACAGACCTACTGTAGTTAAGGATCTTGGTGTTAGTTTTGACTCGAAATTGACATTTAACATACATGTTACAAATATAACAAATGAAGCCTTGAAGTTACTAGGATTCTTAATTAGGACGGGAAGAGAATTCAACAACATATCAACATTGGAAAAAATTTACTATGCTTATGTTCGCTAAAAAGTAGAATATGCTTCTTCTATTTGGAATCCATATCAATTGAAACACTGCCAACAATTAGAGAAAATCCAATCAAAATTTCTTAAATTCCTGACTTTTATAGAAACTCGAATCTATCCTGCTTATGATAGTTACAATGCAGTCATTAAGAACTTTAATATTCATAGCTTAGAACAAAGGCGCAACATTGCTGATCCGTTATTTCTTCAAAAAATTGTTCAAAATAAGTTAGATTGTATGGATTTAGTTTCGACATTACAGTTTCGTGGCCCATCATCTAAAACTCGCGTTAATAATACTGGTCTCTTCCACTGTAAAAAGGCAAGAACCAATATCTTGATGAGGTCACCAATATGGAGAATTTGTACTATATATAACAAATTCTGTACAGTTCACAATAATCTGGACATATGCTATATGTCGCCTAAAGAATATAGAGATGCAATTGTCAATAAAGTCTGTACAACTACTTTGTAAAGCTCAACACTATTATTAGGTCATTGCCTGTTGTGTTATCACTAAATAAATAAATTGCTGAATATCGAAGGAACTCCACTGAATCACTGCTAAACACCTGTAGCATGGTGGGTTACCATGGTGACCTCCCGGGTATGACGTAATACTTTAGTCGCCCATTTAATTTCTGGGGGTGGGGAATATCCAGCCGCTCTCTGATTGACACCCATATTGCCCATTTTCGAGCAACCGGAAATGACCAATATAGGTATCAGTCGCTTCCTTTTCTCAATCTGAGTCAATTGGTGTACATATTGTCTTGTTATACCTAGTCCATTTTCTCATGGCGGGTGACCTTGAAGAACTAAAAATAACCGCAACAGGGCAGCCAATGAGAGGGTCAAATTTTGGGGCCATTGATTCTGTGAATGGGAATGCAGCAGATGGGAGATCAGTGTTCTTTAAGCCGTGGAAGTGCGAATGTCTTGTCTGTGGAGCGCTGATGCCAAGTTTAGCTCAAGATGAGCGTAAAAGTAATTCATAAACAAGGGTGAGAAATTATTTTTAGTGTTTCCAGTATTTCAATTTTGTACATATATTAATAGTAACTTGTATTTTTGTATGACAGATACGACGGGACCTGCCTCTAAAAACACCCCGTGTTAATTTTGTCTATATTTCTATGGCAGTAGACGAGGGGAGCTCCTCCCGAGGGAAACTATGCGTAGTCACTACCACGTGGTGTTTCCTGGGTAACGCCAAGAGCTATGCACAATCTTATACTAAACTATTTAATAAGGCTCTTTCTTTTAGTGTATAATTAAGTGCAGAATACACTTTCTTTAGAAGAAATATTAATTTATGTAATGCATGTTTTAAACAATGAACTAATTACGTTCTGGCACGAAAGAAAACGTCTCAACATTTATTGTTTATCACTCCACGACAATGGGAAAAAACAATTAGGAACTGGCCTTCAAGTAGGTACCATTCCAACATTTGTCTGGTGAGACACAAGAACAAGGGAAAGTTTCACTCAGGATGGCCGACTCTTGTATTCTATACAAGGACTTCCCGATTACAGATCGAGAACGCTACCAAGACTCTACACCTCTCGAAAGAGTACACCATTTGTTCTTAGAATATAAAAACATGTTGGTAAGATCGTTGAGTAATGACAAGAAGATTTTCAAAGGTCAGACGATTGTAAAAATCCGTTTAAAACAATACAGTGTCTTCGTAGTACACCACGAAATAATTAAACTGAATTTTATTTCAGACCTTTTGGCAAGTTGTTTCCTGTGGGTGACTGGTAATCAAGAGTGTCGGGTTCGATTCCCAGTGAGGGCACAAGTGGTTCGGAGCTCACGTTAAACTGTAGGTCCCTTCCTTAGAACGTCATCTTCATCCGATGGGAGAAAATGACAAATCAACATCGTTTCACTTGGCTCAGCGACCTTCAGGTGAAGACCTTCATTCGGGCAGAACATCCATCATTAGGCAACTTCGGCTCAGGTCGGATGGATGATGATGATGGAATGAAGAAAGTGGGAGGAAAGGAAATAACCCCGAGAAAACCTATACACTGTATTTGTCTCATGGGGCTAGCCTGGATCGAACTGATGATCCATCTCTACCACTGAGCGAACGCTTCCCACTAAATAATTAAATACTGTACTAATAATATAGCATCACTGTTTGTTTAACAAAAAAAAAAAAAAAAATCACTTATACTTTAGGGAATGGTAGTTACATTTATATTCCTCCTACAGCTTACATAAAGTAGAAAAATACGATATTTCATTTCTCTCACGGTGAGCTGAAACTGCCGAGCGTAGATGCGGCAACGTTGTTCATGCTTGTTCTATAAAACTCATCCAGATTTTGGGGAAGTAGACGACAGTTTTCTAAGAGGAAAACACGAACAAAATCGAAGCTCTCCGATCGCGTATGAAGTTATTTCATTGGATATGCCTCCTACGAAGTTCATTAGCCGTAAGCCAAAGGACAGATTATAGAGTAGCTGCATATAACATTCCCGGAATCTAAACTATGAACCGGAAGTGGCCAATGAAGATTGTCTTTTGTCAAGCTGAATCAAATTTCAATACACCACCTCATGGCACGCTACGAGCTTACAATGTGATTTGTAGAACAATATATGTGTATTCGGTAAACTAAAACATAGTGACAGTGGTGTAAAGAAAATGGCGTAGAGATGGTAGAATATTTTTTTTTAAAAAAAATCGAAGCTTATTTATAGCGTGAAGTGAGTCAGAGTAGAAAAAGCTGAATCGATTGGTGTACATATTGTATGGACAGAGGGTCTGGATATACCCCACCCCACGGAAACTAAATTATTCCCCAGTGAGCTCTACTGAACGATCACTCCAGCATTGTTGTAGAAGAGGTCACTGGTATTACCATTGGGAGCAAATGAAGCGCGCAACGTTTATTGGAGCCCAGTAATACACGGGAGAGCTTTAATATGGGAGATAAGACCTTTGACATTTTAATTGATTATCGTCAAGATGTTAAAATGAGCTAGAGTAATTTCATCAGCCGACGCAGTTAATATTGCGGGAAATGGCATTCCATTTTTATAGCTGGTATTGCGTTTTATATAATTTAACGCTGGCGGCCATGTGTGGAAGTAACGCCGAAAGCATTTGTAAAACGTAAGACGGGTCAGCCAGCCATCTATACTTTTCAAGGGTTAACTTCCAAAGTTGGTCGTCCGTTTCTAGTAAAATTTAGAAACTTTACAGGAAAGAAATAGATAATTTGTGTGGTTGATATGATAATATAGAAAAAAGAACGAAAGTTGAGTTTATTTTATTGTATAATCGCTGATAAAAATGGAACTATGTGGGTAGCGGAGGGAATTACTTGGCGGAAGGTTACCGCATGATTGGATTGTGGGAAAGTTACGAGCATTTATATCGTGAACATTGCTACAGGTGTACAGGAACGTTGTCCTGGATGTGAGTTAACAGTATTACAGCTTGTGAAACAATACGGCGATACTGAGGAAAATCTGTGTGAAAGTCATGGATTAATAAATCTAACAACAAATTCCAGAAAGTGTGGTAAGCTTTGTTCCGACGAAAAGAACTGTGACGTATATGAGAACAAAAAGTGTAAAGATACATGACCGCACCTAACTTTACCTAACCTCCACGATCCCATGGTCAGTAATTTAAGAGATCTTCGAAAATACAAGAAAGCAATTATTATATAATAAATATGAACATATATATTGATAATATACATGACCGCACCAAACCTTACCTAACCTCCACGTTCCCATGGTCACTAATTTAAGATAATGTACGAAAAATGCAAGAAAGCAATTATTAATAATAAATGTGAACCACCCCACCCTGCGCGGTAACCGAACGAAACAGAAAACCAGTGAACTGGACGTAAAAATTAATGATTTTTAAATTTTCGTAGCTTTCAGCAGGCTTTTAGACGAAACCCAGACCGACGATCAATTTCGGAAGTAAAGCCCTTTTCAATAATGAAAGTACCCAAGGAACCTATCGTCTTATCACAAATAAACCTTGCACTTACGATTATCTTACATTTACCTTGCACACGTTTTCACTAAAACATGTTCACAATTTGCAACAAGACAAAAGTTTGAAAGCATACGAAATATTGCATCTTAACTCTAATTCCACCCAGCCTACGTACTTCCTTTTTTGATTATCTTTCTCATATTCTCGTATACTCCTCTATCTACATACACAGAAACTTCATGAATAAAATATCAATATGTCCGAATCGGCAATGCAGATGCAGACTAGTTACGAAAATGGATAAAAACTTCGTATGGTTATCTTGATTTCCGAAATTCCGTATACACCACAGGGATGTCCATAACAAAATGAAGCCTGACGTCACAGCTTGTTCCGCCATCTTTGTCGGCCTAGTTTGTAAACTTTAATACCTATTGGCTCACATTTAGCTAATGGGAAATAATATGAAGATGAAGAAGATAGTTCAATAT